>JBBBDQ010028990.1:150000-210096 GCA_037127315.1 Ascarosepion bandense
TTAATTAAACAGTATTTTTATATTTATATCTACCGGCCTGATTATTTACGATACATTTTTATTACGAAAATGTGTGCTGCCCAGCAGGATTCGAACCTGCGACCCCTATTACATAGGGGAAGCATACCATTTGATCTGGTACCGTCTTGACCACTCGACCATGAATAGACTCTTGATCAGACGAGGTTTTTATTATGCTTATATAGCACAATTTTCGATTTTACCGTAAACAAACTATTCATTTTGGTTACCCACTAACTGAAATCAAAACAAGATTTTCTGCCAAAATTTCGAAGGTTCGAATCCTGCTGGGTGGCACACATTTTCGTAATAAAAATTTATCGTAAATAATCAGGCCGGTAGATATAAATATAAAAATAGTGTTTAATTAAAAACAGAATATCTACTTAAATACGAGTATCGGTAAAAAATAATGTTCAAAATAATTCATTACAAATTGTCGGTTGCTTATAACCAAGTTTCGTTAAAATTCGTTAATTTACGTAATATGTTTATATATATATATATATATATATATATATATATATATAAATGATCTATTGTCCCCCCCCCCCCCCACCGAATCTTAGTGGCATTGTTGCCGTGTACACCATGAATCCTAGTGGTATTGTGGCCTTGTTTGAGGTGAAACAATTAGGTACCTCCACTAAATCGCTTATAAAATAGCATAGTATGAATAAAAAAGGTCACAAACTTAATAGAACAAACTTCTTCCATCAAAATGTTTATATTATTAATAAGAGAAAAGATCAAAGTAATTTTTCATTATTTTGAAAAATATTTTAATCCCTTCTAACATTTTCGAAATTTTGGCAGAAAATCTTGTTTTGATTTCAGTTAGTGGGTAACCAAAATTTTACGTCTGTTTACAACGGAAAACGTAATGATTACATCACACACTTTTTTCCTTTGACAAACACATTAGTTTCAAAATTCTCGCAAAAATCAAATAATACTTGGATTTTAATGAAACTTCCAGTGGTCATTCACAAATGAATTAAATTATTTTAGAAATTATTATTTTTTAAAAATCTTGATAAATCTTTTTTACCTCTGTTACCCCCTTCCACGTAAATCCATGAAATTTTAATAAATTTTGTTAGTTAACGCAGGACTCATTGGGGAATATAAATCAGCTATTTTTTAATTTTCAATTTGTCACCTATATCCGAAAATCTGCTCCGAAGAGTAAAATAAGAAATGCAATAAATCTCTGATATTATTTAGTTTGATAAGCTTTTAATTGATAAGCTTTTAATTGATAAGCTTTTAATTGATAAGCTTTTAATTGCTTGAATAAGTAATAAAAATTAAGGACATTATAGCCTGAAAAAAAATTCGATAACTAATGAAAATTTAAAAGAATTGTTTTCATAGTTTTTGTTATTATAATAATTTATAAAGTTTTAAAATATTAAAAAATTCTCTAAAGAACTGTCGTGGTTAGATTTTTGAGTTAATTAATGATTACATTGCCTATCGAAAATTGAAAAGTTTAATAAAAACTGTTCTGCACCCATATTTTTAAAATAATTTAAACTTTTTTTTGTGCATCTGATGTTTTTTTTGTATGATAATTTTTATTGGCAAATTAAAAGATCAGAGTTTCCTCTCTTAACCAAAAAAAAAAAAAAAGAAAAAAAAGAAAATTGTACAGTTTTGTCACAACGCCATACACTTTTTATCTCTAACCAAGTACCTGTCAACAAGCTCTTCATGTATGGACAGATCAAAGTTCAAATCTGGGATTAAGAAATAGTTTTATTCTTAATTTCACGCTCTAAATAAGTAATACTTGTGTAAATCAGATTAATTTAGTATAAAATTTGCTAATTTTTGAAAAATGTGTCACAGAGGTATATTTTATTTTTGCAAGATTTTTAAAAATCGAGAATTAATTTTTGAGCAATCGACAGATATGTATCTGTCGATTGCTCAAAAAATACGAAATACGTTTCTAATTTAAATTTTAAAATCATTTGTTTCTGATGGAGGGTCGAGGCCGGTCTGAAATATCAAATATAATAATAGAAATAAACAAATGCTGTCAAAAAAATACATTTTTAAACTTACAACTTTTTAGTAGTTTTTCCTATACATATTAAGACAGTATACGTGGATCATCACTATATATATATATATATATATATATATATATATATATATATATATATATATATATATATTCAAATTTTCCAAGAGTGTACGGCCATTTCAACGAGTGAATCTAACACTAGTATTGCATGAATCATTATGATAAAATACAATTATTTGTGTGTGCACGTGTAAAGAAACGGAAGTAAGGGTATCGAAAAAAGAAAAGAAAAAGGAGAGAAAGGAAGAAAAGGAGGAAGGGGATGGGAAAAGGATGTCAGATTGTGTGACAGAACAGAAAAACTGCCAGTTATTGGTGAAAGTCGAAATCGATACATTAAAATAAATGAAAGAAAAGACAAGAAATTGTTAAAAAAATATAATTATCAAGTTTAAATTGAAACTTTGGCGGGAGAATTTAAACAACGTCACTATTTCCATAAACATTCTTTTTCCAACCCCAATTCCAGACAATATAATTACATTTAACAATAAAAGCACACACGCATATATATATATATATATATATATATATATAAAGTTAGTTAGTTTCATATTTTAATGGATATACATATGTAAATAGGCGCCTTGTTTTTATGAATGTGTAAATGGTATCTAAATTTCTGTGCTTTTCAGAATTTCAACACATGTAAAACAAGAAAAAAAAAAACAAAAAACAAAACAAAAAAACAAAAAAAAACCAAAAACAAAAAAACAAAAAACAAAAAAAAAACAACAAAAAAAACAAGTAAAACCCCGAAACAGAAAAACAAAACAAAACAAAAAAACACCCCCCACCAAAAAAACAAAAAACAAAAAAAAACGAGTATCCACTAAAATATAATACTTGAAGTAATAAGAAATAATGTCGGATTGAGAATAAAATCTCTTAATTCTTACGCACTCATTTATTTACGCATTCATCTATCCACACTTGTGCACAAAAAAATAAGCAAACATGGACATGTCCGAAGGAAATCTGAAAAGAAAGGTATCAATCGTAAAATCCATATTGAACGAAATTACAACATTGTGAAAACACTAATTAGAAAACAACAGTAAATCATGCAATACTACTTGTAACAGCCAGAACAGCTTTACTATTAAGCTCATACGTATGTGACGACACCACGAAAATGGCTGTGACCATAGAAAACAGCGAATACACACGGAGCTGTTAGGTGTACAATGCTTCCATATCAAGGCAAAAATAAACAAAGCCAGAAAACTTTTTCAGCTAGTAAGAATTTTCTAGATATAATAATTATTTACTGATATAAATCCGTTTAATTAGCCCAGAGGTGTATCCATACCTTTCCCAAAGGAATTGCACGTAGACGAATATGACGAATCCAACTGGAAATGGAAACTGATTCTCCGATTTCTAATTATATTCATTACACTACCCACACATCCATATTTGCAGTACATAGTATTCCAAAATGGTCACCCATCTAGGTACTAACCAGACTCGACGTTTCTTAACTTCGATGATCGTACGTAAACTGTTGTTTTAACATGATGTGGATGTAACCTCCACAATCTGAAAGTTTCTATCGTCATCCACATCTAAAAAATTAAAAGTTCAGTTACCGAGGAAGAAATTGATGGCATTTGTGTCTTGGAATACAGAAGATTTTGATGCTTCTAGACTTCATATTGAATGGACATACATTTAACGCAGACCGTACTGTAATGCACACGGTAGACTGAAGAAAGTCGTTTGTCGAATAAGACTAGGATGTTGGCATAAGGGTGTTATCATGATGCACAACAGCGCCACGTCACACATGTCCAACCTGACAGAAATGTAGCTCCAGTGATATGCTAGGATTGTTTTACCACATCTCTTTACATCTGCCTTGCTTCGGCTCTCTCAAGTGAAATTTACCCCGAAAACTGTTGTTGCAGACATACAAGGATGGTTCCAATCATCTGATGCCGTACCCTTGAAGGATATTTATGTGCTTGTGCCCCGAAGAAACAAGTACATCAATTTCAATGGAGACTATATGAAAAGATAACATAGTAGTTCTTGTAATTACAATGTTTTATCTGTAAAACCACACAGAGTGCGGACTTTTAAGCTAGCTTCTGTGAAGGGCTAATTAGACCTCCGGCACTAAACTGAAAGGGTAAAAGGCACTAAACCAGCGTAGAAATCAGCAACGATAACTTTGAAGAAATGCATTTGAGTTCCTCAGTTCACTGCATGGACCTTCAAAACTTCCCTTTAACTCTGATTCGGGCGATAAGTCTAATTCAAGCCCAAAATGATTTAGGCCGAAATTTCAATTCACGGTAAAAATTGAGTTCTTCAAATCACAAACTCTGTAGAACCTCAAAACATTACATAAATGAAACCTCTCACTTTAACTCTGATTCCTTGGCATTTTGAAGAAATACAGTTAAGAAAAACAATTCACAAAATTTTAGAGATATTTTAAACTGAATTTAAAACATTTAAAAAAAAAATCACAAAGTTTTTGTGTTATATTAGACTCAATATCAATTTAAAAAAATAAAAATCTCTATCTTTTTGGTTATTTTAAAATTTTAACTTTTATTGTTACCTTCTCAGACACAAATCCCAATGCTGGATGTTCAAGTATCAGATGATAGGTAGATTTTCAATTCCTGGATCATCCAAATTCCAAAACGGTATAATGTCTATGTAGAGCAAGTGTGGCTCGAGTTGGATGGGTTTTAGAGACACGAAAGGACACACCGAATTCGTTGTTAATTTATTTAGAAGCAATATACACAAGAATTGCACGTGAAAGCCGTTAAAGTCTTCGGAGGATAGAAATTCAAAAATTTCAACCTTTACCCCCTCCCCTACACACCTTCTTTTTTGTGTGTGTGCCGTGTCCCTTCAGGACGTGGGCGTGCATCCCCCCCCATATCTTCCGGTCCTTTATAGCTTTTAATATATTTTGTTTTGCTATTTCTCGAAAGCCCTGCTCTGCAGTGGACGTGGTAAGAATGGTAATTAAAAATGTGGTATTATGGTGTAAGGTTTATTGTAAGTGTGTCAGGGTCAACGAAAGTGAATAGCTAAGTTAAATTAGGACAGATGAAGACCAGCCTTCCCCATCCCCGTTTTAGGCATCGTGCCACATTTGTACTAATGTACAATAAATATTGAAGTTCTAAGGAGTTCTTGGGAAGTTCATAGGAGTTCTTTAGAGTTCTATTGGGGTTCAGTAGAACTACTAGGCAGTTGATATTAGTCGGCAGTTAGCCGAATACTAAGGAGTCAGCTTTCAGTGGAAGATTACCAAATTCCTAACATTTTGGGTGCGTTAAGTCGATTACTAACCGACATAGCACGATTATAACCTTAGTGCGAAAACTACTCCACAACACACGCGCGCGCGCGCGCACACACACACACACATATATATATATCAGTCAGTTAAGTGCCATACGTTATACACACTTAGACGATCATGTCTCGAAAGAGACATGACCGACTGGGCAGAAGATTATCCCGCAGTAGGGTTCGGTAGACTGGTTCCCGACCAAGGCTATAGAACCCAATCTTTCCTGTTATTTAACCCATAACTAGAGTGAATTTATCATCTGCGTTTTAAATTATCAGAGTATTTGCACGGGTCAATCCTTACTTCTCCACATCACATTAAAACATTGATCCCCCGTACGTTCACCGAAGTTAAGCAACATCAAACCCGGTTATTACATAGATGGATGACCGATAGGGAATCCCAAGAGTTGTAAGAGTTGGTTGTAAGGTTGGATGTGTGTAAGATGTGTGGTGTAATAGAAAATGGCTCAGAATTGTTAATCGGAGAGCCAAGTTCCAATTCTATTTGGGGTCGTTATATTCACTTACGCGCAAATAACGTTGGGCTGGAGCAAAATTCTCGTTTTCCAATTCTATATTACTTTACATCTAAATTTTTTTTCTAAAAGTATTTTCATATAAAACAAAAAAATTCATTGTAACTTAATAATATACAATAATTGATCATATGCAATACAAGTGAAAAATTCCGTTAGAAAAACTGAAAATCATTCAACTAAGGCAGTGGTTGAATATATTCTTAAGTCCGACATTGAGTGAATCTAGGCAGCTTTCAAGCTTTACCACTAATTCATTCTCAACCAAATTTCAAACAGTTACAAAGTTAGATAGGACACCTCATTACCTACATTTTGAAAAAAAAAATTGAATTTTGGTTCAGTAGCAAAAAAAGAAACATCAAAATATGTGAAGTCCGAAAAGGGAGACTAAAGTACATAAGTGAGTGACTAACGCTTCTCATAATAATTTCTTATTCTTTATAATTTTTTCTTTCTAATATTTTTGCATGCGGTTTTCAACATTTAAATTCTGACGATATCATTTTTGTAAATCAAACTTTGCTTATCACTTATCATTTTATCAGAATTGATTATCAGAATGAATTATAAACAATCTGTTTTTATTTTTTTTAATCAATTGCATATAAATTTTTTGTTTTAATATTTTTGAATGTGGATTTTCAGCATTAAATTTATACTAAATTAATAGCAATGTCTGGAAAAATCATGGATTACATGGAAAAATGCGCGCATGAAAAGTAATATTCTTAAGATTATATTAAACCTGGAAAAGGACAGATAAAGCAATTAAACTTGGAAAAGTAAAGGACAAGTAAAAAATAAATTTCTTACTTAAAGTATTGCAGGTAAAATAACTCAAATTTTATTTTTGCTGCAATATTTTAAGTAAAAAATTTATTTTTTTACTTCAATAGAATATTTTGTCCGTTACTTTTCCAGGTTTAATAACTTTTTCTGTTCTTTTCCAGGTTTAATATAATCTTAAGAATATTACTTTTTATGCGCAAATTTTTTCATGTAATATATACAATGTATCTGAATACAATTTAGAGACCTGTCATAATAGATTATTCTTAATTAAATTAGCAATTTATTGTGGCAACACGAGATTTTTTGTTAAAATATCGAACAATTTTAAAACATTTAACATTATCGATTACAATAATGAATTTTATAGTGATTGTTTTTAAGAATTACGTTAAAACCAGCTAAAAATTTTCAACCTGTAATATTCAGTTGTTGTTAATTTAATTTGTAACATATATAAATATGGGTAAAAAAAAAGCAAACGCTGATAAGATAGCGAAGATCACAAAGCTCTACCAGAAGCTCCAATCGGTCTTGACCCTCTCCCCGGTCAGGAGGTTTGAGACAGCCTTAACCTGCCTGTCTTCTCTTCCAGATATGAGTTAATTAGCAAGACTTGAATCGGTAAATCACTATTATCTAAAAGAAATTCTTACACTATAAAAATATTTTCTGGCTTTAAATAACCTGCAAAGGGTTGATAAGACGTAGAAAACGACACAATTAAACCAATTCTTACTTCTGAAATTCTATAGAGTAAAACGGTGCACGTATATTACGGAATATATTTATCTTTAAAATATTCTTCAGTAATTTACGTTATATGTTAAATACACTTTCTTTAATAATTAGTTTGTCTGTATTCTATTGTCCTAGATTGGGATTATCCTTCATGCCATTCCATGACAGATTGCATGTCATAATAATAAATAATTCCAGTTTACCAAATTTTTCGGCAGACCTGAAGGAAACTACCACCACCTTTAAATTTGTTGTTTTTCATTTTTTTAAATTTTTTTTCAGCGCAGTCTTATCGACTGTTACATAAAGTTCCGATTATAAAAAAGATTTGGAAAAAAATTCAATATTTAAATAATTTTAGGGCAGGGTCAGTTTCTCATACAACGTTATAGTAAATCGATCCTCCATGTAAAACATTAAAAAAAATATTTCACAAAAATAATTCCTTTTCTAATAACATTTTTAAACATATAAACGTTTTTTTCATTAATTTCCTAAAAAAAATAAGCAAAGAAAAAAGGGCAATTACACGAAGCGAGTGCTTCCAAAATGGAGGATCGATTTACTATAACATTGTATGAGAAACTGAGCCCAAATTTATTTTGTCAAGTTGTTTTTGTCAATTGGAAAGTTTTGGGTTTAATCGATAAGATTGCATTAAAAAAAAAATTGATAAAAATTTACCGGTGGTGGTAATGTCGTAGCAGCGAGTAGTTCCAAATTGGAGGATCGATTTACTATAACATTGTATGAGAAACTGAGCCCCCTAAAATTGTTTAAATATTGAAATTTTTCCACTTTTTTTGTTAATCGGAATGTTTAGGGTGTAATCGATAAGATTGCACTGAACAAATTCAAAAAATGAAAAACAAATTTAAATGTGGTGATAGCCTCCTTCAAGTCCACCAATTTTTTCTAATAATTACTATGGCATCATGATAAATCTCTCTAATATATCTAGTAGAGTTTCGACATGATGATGGCAAAATGTTAGCTTGGAGTGAGTTCCTGCATCACCTACTACATTAGAATTTACATTCTTTAGAATACTGTATACTTGGAATATTGTTCTCACCCGGCGAATTCTTGGTTTACGCGATATAATATTCTTGTTCTAAAACACAACGATATGGAATCGATGAATAATGCAGGATTTGAGCCTTTTGCTGAGAATTCTAATACTGTTCAACTTTCATGAAATCTGATATATTTTAAATTATTAGCCTCAACTTTAAGATAAGAATCGACAACTCATTGCAGAAATAATTTTCTCCAGGCAGAAATGAGTTGTATGTACCCCTTCCTTGCATTGCAACGTATTAATATTAATGCGTTTATTCATGTTCCGGATTAATGTCCGTCACTGGTTGTTATCTTATTTCTCCGCAGAGATTGAATAATATGCATGTCACTGGTCCAAGTTGCAGGCTCAACTTGTTTAAATTGATTAAAGGCATTTCACATTTTCTAGAATAAACAAGAAAATTTATGTCAAACTAGCAGTATAGCCCGGCGTTGCTCGGGTGTAATGAAAGCTTTAAAACTATTCCATGGTCCTGGAGCTCAGACTCAGCCTAAAGAATATTTGTGTGAAGTTTGGTGAGAATTTAATAAAAATTGTGGATTTGTATAAAAGACATACAGACAGATAAACACACACACACAAACATCTTGTCTTTTATATATATATATATTATTGATTTTCTGCACTATTGTAAGAACTGCAACCTCGAAACTTCTGAATATCGTTTCTTATGTTTTTGTCTATGAGTGTATCAAATTTGACTAAAATCAGACCACTCCTTCTATACCCGATTTTTTCGATTATCGATTTTCGATATTTATTGGGGGTACCTCGACACAAAACCTAGCTAAGAACACTCGCAGACATGAGTCATCTTCAGAGAGATTATTAAGATGGTAACACAATAACATCCACCATCAGCGACGATTTTATTTTGTGTTGACATAACTCCGCTAGGCAACGGCAATAGTTACCAAAAATAACAAACGCAGATGGTGGATGTTATTGTGTTACCGTCTTAATAATTTCCCTGAAGATGGTTCATGTGAGCCGAAAGTTTAGAACAAACTTAATAATCCATGTTGGAGAATTTTTGTCTTTATTTTCAATTGAAATTAAAGCCAAAATACGGCGTTTAGAATGGCTCATGATTAAACATAATAGACATTCATTGTCTCTTATATTTAACAGTATATGTTTACAAAATTATTTGCTGCCTCGATACACTAAATATATATATATATAAGAAAAAATTTAGGCAAAGATTTCTTTGTTTGCGAATAGCATTCGTGTAAAATCTTCTGTACAATAAAGACGGAAGCTGAAATAGGCCTATACTTCCGATTTACCATGAAATAACATGTCTGCCTAAATTTTTTCTTATATTTGCTCTATATGTATTTATATACATATATATTTAGATCTCTCTTAGAGAATTATCCTACCACTGTATGTACAGGATACTCCTTTGGATTCTTCTATATCTACACCGCATGCTTATATATATATATATATATATATATATATATATATATATATATATATATATATAGGTAAGGATCTCTCTTTCACCGTTAGTTTGCAGATAACTGGAAGGTGGTTGCTTCCACAGTCGGCACTTGAATAGGTTTTGATCAGGTATCAAATAAGCTAATGGAATTGCCGCGGAATAAAGGTAAACATCAATAAAAGGCTTCTGCTAATTACAGACATGTCAATGGCAGTTGTTTACCTTCAGGAAACACCCCTTAAGCAAAATGACAAACTGAATATTAAAGAATACCATCAATACAATGACACACATGACACTGGGCTTTGAGCGTCAGGCGGTACATCCATCTAAGTTAGGAATGATGTACCTAAAAGTAAAATAAATTTCACAGCAACTTTACGATTGATGTTAAAGTGATATTTTTTTTCTTTCATGTGCCGTGTCCCTTCTGGTTGTAGGTGATCACGGCCTTTCGCGTCTGCCTATGCCTAGTGGCTGTTAGCACGCTTTCTCCTGTTACCCCTCTCAAACCTCGCTCTGGCATTCACTTGTCCAAGCCCATCAAGTATATTATGCGTTGCTTTCCCCTGTCTCTCTTTCCCTCTATTTGACCTGTGAGCATCAGATTCTCCAAACCCTTCTTCCTCATTATACGTCCTGTTTCACTAACTTGCATCCCCTCTCTCATGCTACTTTCTCCTTCCACCCCACTCGCATCAGTATTCTCATCCTTCTCTTACCCTCTTCCTGACACCCCTTGTAACCTGTCGCTCTTTCTCATAACTTTCTTCCTACTTTACCCCTGGGGCGACACGATTATAAAAAAAAATCCCAGGATATTCAGCTGTCTTTTGCTGACGTTAAGTATTAGTTTCCATCCTCTCCAAAACCTCATCGTTGCTTACATGTTCGATCCATCGTATCCTCAGCATCCTTCTGTAGAACCACATTTCGGTTGTTTTAAGTCTCTCCCTCATCTCTGAGGAAATTGTCTATCATTCACTGCCATATTAAAAAACAGATATCACATAGAAATCCAATATTCTCTTCTTTGTTTCTAGCAAAATTTTCCTCTCTCTCAATACTCTACTCAGCTTCTGGAATGCATCCTTTGCCATGTCAATTTACCTTCGGATCTCTGTGTCACACTTTCCATCTTCTGTTAAAACACTTCACAGGTACTTAAATTTCTGTACCTGCTTGATTTTAGTATTCCCTACCTGTAGTTGGCATTTGGGGCCCCTCTTTTTACTGATGACTATGCATTCACTTTTCTTGTAGTTTATTCGTAGTGCTTTCTTTCCATTTTCTTCAGCTACTTTCTGGAGGATGTCTTGTAGTTTTCTTTCCGTGTCTGCTATCAGCACTGTATCATCTGTGTATATTATAGTGTTCTGATTGTGGCCGCCAATGAATTCTGGCATTACTTTTAGGGCTCAGAATAGTCTTGCTGTACAAGTTGATTAGATCTGGTGAAAAGAGACATCCTTGTTTTACACTTTTTTCTATCTTTGTATATCTACTGAATTCATTTCTTGTCTGTATGCAGGCAGTTTTTCTGCCAGTAGAGGTTCTTGATTGTCCAGTATTCGCTGCACATTGAAGGACAGATATTACATATCAATCCAGTACTCTCTTCTTTTTTTTTTCCCCAGCAAAATTTTCCTGTCTCTCAATACTCTACTCAGCTTCTGGAATGCATCCTTGATCATGCCGATTCGCTTTCGGATCTCAGTGCCGCACTGTCCATCTTCTGTTAGAACACGTCCTAAGTATTTAAATTTGTGTACCTGCTTGATTTTTATGTCCTGTGCCTGTAGTTGACATTTTCGGTTCCTCTTTTTACTAATGACCATGCATTCAGTTTTCTTGTAGGTTATTTGTATTGCTTTCTTTCAGCTTTCTTCAGCTACCTTCTTTAGGATATTTTGTAGTTTCCTTTCCGTGTCTGATCTGCTCAGTATAAATCCCACTGAATGGACCAGTAAATGAAGCTGAAATTTATTAAATCATAAAGCATCACTTTAAACGTCTTATGGTACTAGAGGGCTTTAGCTGTCACAGCGTCATATAGATTTGTAAACCAAAAGGGCAAGTCCTTAGAAGCTAAAGTTGAGCCTGGTCAGTACTTGTGAATACGAGGTGCTGTAAGCGTCTAGTGACGGATGTGCGCTGTGGTGCAGTGGATATCGGCTCGGAAAGAGAAATCGGTGAGCCGAGTTCGAATTCCAGTTGAATACCCTGCATTCACTTAAGCACTTGTACCCTTGGGAAAGTTATTAATCCATCCATTCCCTCCAGTTATGGGTTAAATAACAAGGGTGGAACTTGGGGACCCTGCCCTTAAAAAAAACCCAATGAATCTTGATACTCGAAAATAAAAAGTATGACTAGACACAAAACTTATATTAAAAACAACAACGAATTGTTAAAAGAAAAAGGTATTACCAGCAATAAATAAAGTTTAGTTGGCAATAAATGACCCGCCGAGGTTGATTTGCCATAAAAACAAAACAAGCAACCAACCAACTAACCATGGAAGCAATAATTAATAAGAACGATTTATGGATTTATTATGATAAAACACCGACTTACATAAATCAATTTACTTGCAGTTACTCAGAAATAGACTTATGCATACATTTTTAATCAATTTACATGGATTTCTCTCGGAAGGTAGTGGTTGACACATGTGGTAGCGATCATTTGCCAGTCGTCCTAAAACACTCAGAAAATAAAAATAAAACTTTGCCTTGGAAATTAAGCGTAGCGAACTTGAACGAATTTTGTTGAGAGGTTCTCCCTTTTTATAAAGAGGGACTCGTCTAGAATATACTTATACTACTGCTACAGAAGCGAGGCTGGGGGAATACCGCGTTTCCACAGAGAGTTAACCGGAGAATACGAGAGTCCGGAGAGAGACTAGCAGTCAGTATACAGTAGTACATGGTAGCTCTGTGCTTCAGTCACCGAGAAGATTATTACGCAGTACCAGTCAGCTTCGAAGTGGACATACTCAATATAGTACGGCTTCACTTCAGAGACTTGTACATATAATTTTTACTAACCAGAATTCCTGGACTACTAACCTTTATTCAAGTCTGTATCCTTACGTTAATACACTTATTTTTATATTTCAATTACTGGTCGTTGTTCATTTATTTTTGCCGGTCCCATTCCCGGGATCCACAACAAATTTAAAATTCAATGTTCTGAAAATCTAGTTGAAAAAAAAGCATAAAGAACTTTAAAAAAATCACGGAAATCCTCATTTCTATAATAAAAATTGTAAATAACTCAGCACCCAACAGAAATATCAGACTTTGTGTTGTGGAGTAGTTTTCTCACTGAAAGTTATAATCGTGTTATGTCGGTTGCTAATCGACTTAACACACCCTAAATATTAGGAACTTGGTAATTTCCCACTGTAAGCTGACTCCTTAATTTTCGGCTAACTGCCGACTAATATCAACTGCCTAGAAGTTCTACTGAACTCAATAGAACTCTAAAGAACTCTCTAGAACTTCTAAGAACTCCTATGAACTTCCCAAGAACTTCTAGAGTTAACTTCCTGTTAACTCTTATTAATATAGGAGGGAGCGTCTATTATCTGAGGAATAGGTATATTTTCCCATAACACTTTGCTTCAGTGATAAATGTAAAGAAGCGATCAGGCTAAGAAGATCAGCTTTGAGGGAATTGAAGAAACAGCCTACAACCTCTAATTGCGTCATCTCCAGGAAAAAGAAAGTTAAAGAAACCCGTAAGGAATGGTGGAAAAACTACGTCAACAGAGTCAATACTTCTACAAAAACAAAATCTGCCCGGAATATGATAAAGAAAATAGCAGGGAAATACTAAAAACAAAAGTAAAGCACATCTGCATAAATAACTCTAAAATAACCAGCAAAATAATATCTCTGATCAACTAACCAAAACAATGTCTAAAAGTTCATCTGCCAGAAATGGTACTCAACAAATTCTAACGCTTAAAGAAAAGGCGGAAAAACAAAAACTAAACATTATATCAAATAATGCCGAGAGCTAAAACAAAAACCATTCACTCTAGAGGAACTAAATGGATCTTTAAAGATAGCAGGCAATACAGCTGTGCGTCCAGATGATATACACTACGAATTCATAAAACAGTTACCCAACAATTCATTACAACTGTTACTAAAAATGTATAATAACATATGGAAAAATGGCAACTTGAGCATTCACTCATCATTCCTATTTCAAAACCTGGAAAAGATGATTCTTCTTCTATGTGCCCTGTCCCTTCAGGACGTAGGCGATCATGGCTTTCCACGTTTCCCTATCCCTGGTGGCTCTGAGCACGCCTTCTCCTGTTACACCATGAAACCCTCTTTCCATCATCCACCTGATTAGGTCCTTCAAATATGTTATCCGTTGTTTTCCCTTGTCTCTTTCCCCCTCTATTTGGCCTGTTAGTATCAGGTTCTCCAAGCCTTCCTTACTCATTGCATGTCCCAGGAACTTCAGATGTCTCTTCCTGATGCTCAGTATTAATCAGCGATTTTTAATACACTTCTAGAATAAAAGAGACACCATGGAACACTTAATACGCATAGAAACCTACCTAGGGGAAACCATTAAGAAGGATCACCTCAAGTCTTTTGTTTACAAAAGGCGTACGATACGAGATGGAAATTTGGTATCTTGAAAGACCTGCATGAACTGGGCGTAAAAAAGAAGGCTGACTCAATTCATAGAGAATTTCTTGGAAGACCGAAGATTTCAAGACCGTATAGGAACTACGCTATCAGAATTTCAAATTCAAGAAGAAGGGGTTCCACAAAAAGCATTCTTTCTGTAACCCTATTCTGCTTAAAAACCCACTCCATAGTTAAATCCTTAAACCCAGGAGTGAGATGTTCCCTCTATGCCGACAACTTTCTAATACAGATATCGACATATTCATACCATAGAAAAATAACTTCAACAATACGTAAAGGAAATACACAAACGGGCCACTGAAAATGGTTTTACCTGTCACAAAACAAAAACCAAATGAATACGTTTCTGCAAATTAACAAAATTGTACAACGACCCAAGCTTGAAATTGGACGGAGCTGAAATCATCACCTTTGACAAAAATTAACAATCATTTCCCATCTAAATTATTTAAAAACAAAATGTAGTAAAGTCCTCCAACTTCTGCGTGTAGTGGCTCATGCTGAATGGGGATCAGATCGACAAATATTAAATAAATTATACAGATCACCAACTCGCTTAAAACCGGATTACTTTAGTTTCATATATAGGGGCGGGCGGCAGAAAACTATACCTAAAAATACTCAATACAACCTATCATCAAGGCCTCAGACTAGTACTTAAGGGTTTTAGAACATTCCCAGTGGAGAACTTATCCAGAAAAACTAATGAAACACCTTCATATTTAAGACACTCTAAACAGGCACTACAGTACTATGTCAAAATACCCATCTAACCCAGCTTAGAGCATTATTTAAAATCTAATTACAGGGATGAATAAATTATCGTCTAAATTGCACAAAAATGTAAATAAAACTGAAGTTTTATTTTAGATATATTTACTAAAATTACACAAAAAATATCTTGAAATACTAAAAAGTAAATTTATTCAATAAAATTGCCATTGGCTTTAACCACGGTTTGCGGGGGACTTCGGAATCTTTTGAAACTCGTCTCCTTGTTTAAGTTGGTGAATGCTGTCATAATTCTTGTTTTCAGTTCATCTTTGGTGTTACAAGGAGTCTTGTTGGTCTTTCACTCAGCTGCGCTCCACACATAATAGTCAAGGGGTTGCAGTCGGGGAGGTTATGTGACCAGATGTAAGGGGTGATGTGTTCGCAGAAATTATCTAACAGCCATGACTGGGTACTTCTGCTTGCGTGGCATGTTCCAGATTTTTTTTCGCCAGGTATAGATTTTTCCAGCAGCCACCCTCTTGACTCTGGGCATCTCTACTTTATCAAATGACTTGATGTAGGCCTCCGTGTGAAGTCTGAGGCCCTCACTTAAAAAAATTCGGGAGTTTTTCGAGATGCCGCACCTTCGTAATCACCATTATACTCTTTTCCCAAATCTTCTGCACTGTCTTCAGATTGACACCCAAAAATACTGAAATGTTCGCATTTGAGCTTCCGGTGCGACTGCCAAGCAACACAGCAAGCCGTTTCAGTATTTCTGGATGAGTGAAGTGTTCTTTTTTCTCAAATGACCCTACTATACTTGTGTAGTCGACAAAATGAAAAGCAACGCGCATGCGCGAAATTGAAAAAAAATAATATATCGAAAATTTGCCCATCGCACCTTGTATAAGTATGTGTCTTTGTATGTATGTTACGTGGAATTTTTGTAGAAATGACGATGTTCAATTGCATGCCATTTCACCTGCGCATGCGCACCCCACTGTGTTTCGTTCAATTCTTTTACACGTGTATATAATAACATGGCAACATTCAATGTTAAAAGTTCCCGGATTTTTTTGCTTATACTCACGCATCTTTGATCGCGTGAGAGCAAAGATATTAAACATGGGCGACTGATATTCTGCCGAGGGTTTGATAACATTTATTAATTAACTCTTATGCGAGGTTGCATGTGTCAAGCAAAGAAGCAGACATTATTAATGTGAATCGAACATATATGAAAGCACATCGACTTTTTAATATCTATATATTTTTCTTTCTTAGACTCTATCTATCTATCTATCTATCTATCTATCTATCTATCTATCTATCTATCTATCTATCTATCTATCTCAGTCTGTTCATATCTATCTATCTATCTATCTATCTATCTATCTATCTATCTATCTATCTATCTATCTCAGTCTGTTCATATCTATCTATCTATCTATCTATCTATCTATCTATCTATCTATCTATCTATCTATCTATCTATCTATCTGTCTGTTCATATCTATCTATCTATCTATCTATCTATCTATCTATCTATCTATCTCAGTCTGTTCATATCTATCTATCTATCTATCTATCTATCTATCTATCTATCTATCTATCTATCTATCTGTCACAATCGATGTATTGCTTTCTTTCTCAATTGGCTTCTATGTATGTCTATTCATATCTATGTCAATATCTTTCTTTCTTTCTTTCTCCGTCTCACTTTATTTCACTTACTCCAAGTTGATATAACTAAACTTCTATCGATCTTTGCGTATTTGAGGAAATATTTTTAGACGAAGCCAACTTTGAAACAAATTCACATCATTCATGGAACACCTGGTGAGAAACAACGGCTTGCGAGATTACCCTGCCAAGCATTAGCGTCATGCAAACGTTCGTCTTTTCTGTGCATAATGACTGAAAAAAAAAGCATTTAGCTTACGAAACATTTGTTGGTATTACAACGTAATCTCTTTCATTGTCAATGCACTTAATCCCAAAAGCAAGCATTATTATTGGGATAAAATTCTCATCTGTTTCTATGCGTCAATCAAACAAATCAATTGCTCATTTTCTAGAAAGGATCTCGGCTTGAAAATGACATGCTTTCTGTGTGAAGGAAGGATAAGGAGAAAAGTGCTTAAACCCTGAGCGACGTTTTCTTAAGTAATTGGACGCATTTTCTAAGATATTTAATTTTCACAAGACTTGAAAACAATGTACTATCGCGGAACGACCCATTGCCAGTCGCACAAAACACGTGTACGTATTTTTATGCAAGATCCTTTCTTGAAAATGTTCTTCAATTCATCATTTTTTATGTTCTTAGCTCTTTCAGTGCGTTCTTGTTAGAAAAAAAAATCAATTTTTTTTGACAAACCATTCTCCACACGTGATTGCACCTACTGCTTTACTATCCGGAATGTTAGTGATCTATTATCAATATCCCACTGAAATTGATTTTGGGAGATTAGCCATGACGTGCAAACAGGGTTGAATGTGTACTTTATATTCTTCTTCATTTACCAAATAAAAGTAAAGCTATAAACTTTCAGAAAAAAAACCAAAACAAACTAAAAGCAAACAATCGATGAAGTGTATGTGTATGTAAGCAACAGAGAGCAACAGAGAGTAAAATTCAAAGACATTCCTAAGATTGTTATAATAATGTGCAAAATGGCGCGGTGAACACTTGTCTCAATTTATGATACACACACACACGCAGATACATACATACATACATACATACATACATACATACATACATACATACAAATGAATAAGAACGAAGAAAATAATTGCAACGTTCAAATTTAAAACATTGATAAATATAAAAATGGAGCAATTAATATTTATTATTAATTACTACGCCAGAACATGTGCAAACTACAAACTACCACAAAATTATACATTTTGTTTCGATATTGAAAGGTAGTTAATAATAATTTAAAATTTCTCTCTCTTAGCCGTCTCCATTGTCACTTTTCCTCTCTATATTTTCTCACTTATTTTCCTCTTCACTTTCTATTTCTTCTGTATCATAATATATATATATATATATATATATATATATATATATATATATTTGTATATTGTATACAAATATTGTATATATATATATATATATATATATATATATATATTTAGATCCCGTCTAGAAGCATGTGGATGTGTCTAGCCACACTGATGAGCTGTGAGACAGCGAAACAGGCTTGTGTGTGGATGACTTATATATATATATATATATATATATATATATATATATGATACAGTATTTGCAATTTATTTAATCTGACACACACACGCACACATACATACATACATACATACATATGGTCATAGGTCAGACAATGAACTGAATCCGAAAGCAAGGCCTCTGATTGGGAGGTTGTGAGGAGCATGAAACCACCTATTACTTGCTGTTGGTCCCAGGTCAGTATTGGCCCGGGGTGGTAGCAGCTGTTAGGGCCCCAGTTATGGACAAATAGTTTATCCCCAAACTGGTGTCAAAACACTATGAAAATATAAAATTATACTTTTATAGTAAAAATTCCAGGTATACATTTTTGAAGGAAAAATATTACCAGCAATACATTTTTGAAACAAAAAAGAAGCATACCAGCCAGACATCTGACTCTCAACGAAAACCACTTTACAAAAATAAGTCAAAGACAGCTGACCAAGAAACTTATTTCTTAGAAAGAATATATATTCTATTCATACAAATCTATTGTAAAAATCTTGTTGGCATTAAATAACCATTGAGGTTAATATGCTGTAAAACAAACCGCTCGAAATAAAACCTGGCCATATGTATGTATGTATGTATGTATGTATGTATGTATGTGTGAGCGTGTGTGCATGTGTGCGTGTGTGTGTCAGATTAAATAAATTGCAAATACTGTGTCTGCTTATTTTAAATAAAATCCGTTGATACGCCCGGATAATCTTTCGCGTATTATAATTGAAACATGTAAGAAAGGGGATTGAAAGTACTTGGGCACATCAAGAAATGAATAATAACATTATCTGACAAAGATACAGCGCATTTCCTGCATCTTTCAATTATAATACGCGAAAGAGTATCAGTGAGTATGAAGGGATTTTATTAAAAATAAGCAGACACAATGTTTGCAAATTATTTAATTTGACATGTCTAAAAAAACAAAAATTTGCTACCTAATCACACACACACACATATATATAGTCACCCACAGACAGATCTGTTTCGCTGTATTACAGCTCATCCGTACGGTTATACTCCGCTCGCTTACTAACCCAGGATTAAAAACCGACCGAATTGGCGTCAGTCGGCAATTCTACCTCTGGGCCACGAGCGTCCAGTAGAGGAAAGGAGACTTTTTAGCGAGTATATCATTACACACATCCAATAGCTAGCGTGATCTAATTCATTATTGAATGAGCGATGTGTATATGCCGGAATATATACAGAAATTTTCGAGATCTGTTAACACTGACATATTTTCAATTTATTTGTTTAAAGATTATTTTAAATGGATCTTCCATTGATCTGACGTGTCGACCACGAAGGACATGCAGTCAAACAAAGCCTGAAAAAACTCACTTTCTTGATTTTTCGAAGAATAAATATACCGTTTAATTATTTAAAAACAGTACCTACTTAAATACGAGTATCAATTAAAAATAATGTTTAAACAAATAAATTACAATATGTCAGAGTTAAATCATTTCGTAACAGATTTCGTTAATAAATTATCTTTGTTTAAATTTGTTTATATTAGAATGCGAAAACAGGGCAGACATGAATTCTTCGAAATATCAGGAAAATGTGTGATGAAAGGCATTATTTTGGGCTTTGTTTGATTGTAAGTCATTCGTGGTCGAAAGGTCCAAGACACGCCAGATCAATTGACAGTTTCTCTTAGTGGACGCAGGTTCAAATCCTCCCGAAGAACGTATATTTTCCTAACAAAGATTTAGCGATTATTCAGGTCGGTTGATATAAAGAAATATACTGTTTAATTATATATATATATATATATATATATATAGAGAGAGAGAGAGAGAGAGAGTATCTACCTAATTATGATTATCCATTAAAAATAATATTTAAACAAATAAATCGAAAAGAATATATATGAGAATGTATAAACAGGTTTTGCTAAATTGAATCGACAGAGTCTCTTAGTTTTAATTGTTATTGTATTTTTCCAATTTGTAAATATTTTTCGCTATGTCCTCTTTTTAGTGAAGTATTTTTAATCGCCTCAATCGTATAAATTTCTACTGAGTTGTTATTTATATGGTTTATCAACCAACTTTTAACATTTTTGATGATCCTAAGAAATTTTTAGGACATGATTTTCTGATACAAGTCCACCATTTAACCCATAGCGAAAGAAAAAGGTAGATGCATACCTTTTCCCTGGGTATTTGCACGTTAGGGAATATAACGAATTCTAATTCTACATCTGACTCATCTGGAGTACCTCAACGTGGTGTAATAGTTATCAAGCGTGTCCTGCTAAAACCTATTACAACTGAGTGGTGAGTTCGATCCAAACTGGGTGTCCCACTCTTTTAGCCTTGTGCCACACTTAGAAAATCAATACTCTTGACTCATTTGGAGTATTTTTACCTGATTTTTCATTTAGAACTGTTTCTATTGAGTGATATGGATGTAATCCCTTCCATGGTTTCGGCTATCATCTCTAAACTAGATCCCCTCAAAGAATATGGTCTTGATGGTATCTCTGTAATAGCCTTTAAGAGACTGCTCATTACCTGGCTCATGCTCTCTCTAAACTCATTGTAGAGTTGCTTCTTGCTTTCTTATACCCTTGTTCAAATTATTTGAAACAACCGCTTTTGTTTTCTTTCTTTCACTATACGGTCAGTTTTAGACTCACTGGAGTAACAGAGAGTAATCGATTTCTATTTGTTCCTCAGGTTAAGTTATTTGCAGTGGTGCACAGTAATATTAATCTATTTTCGGAGAGTATAATTAAATTTGTTTGGCCTTGAAAAATATTGCGTCATCTGTGATTGCATCAAATTTTTATCACGCCCATATACTACTGTCTCGACTGCCGATTAGTTATCCTACGGCCATTGTCTGAGATGAACGTTACTCTAAGGAAGAATAAGAAAATTGTAACGTTGCAAGAACACACTGGCAAAACCTCACGGAGAGCGCGCGGATATTGTTAGTGTAAGCCTTTCAACTGTCAGTCGTGTCATCAAGGTGAAGAATCAAGCTGGATCCATAAGTCCAAAACGTAAATGAAAATGCAGTCGAAAATGAAAAACAATGCCAGATCATAGGAAGACATGATTCGTATTGTGTAGTGGAATGTCCCCTTTTTATATGATAATGGACTCGACTGAGTATACATATACTCCTGCCATAGAGAGAACAGTAGTTGCAGTCGGCATTTACCTCTGCTGCTACGACACTGTCAGCACTCTGCCTTCGGGTAGAGGGCGCTCTCTGCTTCCGAGCAGAGATCACTAACCCAGTCGTGGTTCCGCCGAATGGTTGAATCACGACTCGCTAATAATAGACAGACATTTTTTGGCCCGGCTATATGGCCGGGAAGACCCACTATAAAATGACCTTGTGTCACATCTAACCTTGCGTGGGAAGGTTGGTAAATACCGTTGCAGTAAGCATTTGTCTCTGCTACTATGACACAGTCAGCCCTCTGCCTTCGGGTGGAGAGCGTTCTCTGCCTTCGGGTAGAGAGCACTAACCCAGTCGTGGTTCCGCCGAAGGGTAGAATCACGACTGGTGAAAGATAGACAGATATTTTGGCTTGGCTATATGGCCGGGAAGACCCGCATTAAAAAGACCTTGTGTCATATCTCGCCTTAAATGGAAAGGTGGGTAAATACCGTTGCTGTTAGAATTTGCCTCAGCTACTATGACACTGACAGCACTCTACCTTCGGGTGGAGAGCGCTCTCTGTTTTCGAGCAGATAGCCCTAACTCAGTCGTGGTACCGCCGAAGGGTAGAATCACGACTGGGGAAAGATAGTTATCTTTGGCCTGGCTATATGGCCCGGAAGATCCACATTAAAAAGACGTTGTGTCACATTTCGCCTTAAGTGGGAAGGTGATTAAATACTGTTGCAGTTGGCAGTGGAGAGTAATCGTAGAGATCCGTTACAGTTATCGGAGAGTTCCGAGAGATACCGAAGTTACCAAGAGACCAGATTAGCTCTGAGCTCCACTCAGCTAGAAAAATATACACGGATATACTATTTCCAACGACTTCCCTTCAAGACTTGTATATATTTATATTCTTACTAATAGTATTCCTGGATTTACTAACTTGCGTTCAAGTTTATATATTGCGTTCAATATAACCTCTTTTCTGTCTCCATATCTGTTTTTGTTGTTCATTATTTTGTGCGGTTTCTCATCCGGAATCCACAAAATTTTGCTTCAATTAATTTGCACAAGAGTGTAGTTGGAAATTCCAGTCGTTAAGAAATCAGGCGAACCATCTTATCCCTATAACTATCGACCTGTTAACCTTCTACCTCTTTTTTGGCTAATTACTTCAGGCTTTACTTTAATTAGCTAAGCTTCTCACTTCACAGGGTTTTCTTTTATATAAGCAATATGACTTTCGCTTCTCTAGGTAACTGCTGATGTATTAACGATTTTTGTTGAAAGTATCTAGAAAGCTTTAAAAAATGGTGAAGCCCGTGCTGTTGTTTTGAATATCTCGAAAGCATAAAGATGAGGACAACAATCCGAACAGTGTAAATAATGTAAATACCTCATCTCAGAAACTTCCGGCCTGTGGAATTCCCTTCCACATGATTACTTCCCCGACAGCTACAATCTCCAGGAGTTTAAATGTAAGGTCAATAGACACCTCCTAACACACTAACTCGCATCCATTCTCTCAAACACTCTTCCCATCTACCCAACCCTCAGCCGCGGTATTCTTACCCGTCTATCACCCTCCTTCTGACATTTTCTATATCTAACCACTCTTTCTCTTCACCTTCCTCTATGTAACCCCCTGCGCAATAGTGGCAGTGGAATACCTTGCTTGGGGTGAAATGATTAAAAAAATATCTCGAAGGCATTTGACAGTATTTGGCATGCTGGTATTCACAAGTTGAAATATTATGGTATTTCTGGAAGAACTTTTGAACCGATTCAGTTCCTATCAAATCATGAAATGAAAGTTGTCTTGAACGTCCATTCTCCTAGATCATTTTGTGTTAATGCAGGCGATATCCACGGTTCTTTCCTTGGGCCGACATTGATCCTAATTTTTATCAACGACCTTCCTGATGGCATCAGTTCTCAACTCAGTATTTTATGCTGATAAAACAACTATTTAATACTGTCTTAATGTCCTTGTTTTTATAATCATTTCACTCCAAGCAGTGAGAGAATAAAAATTGTAGAGGAAATGTTGAAAAAAAGATAAGAGATAGATGGGAATCAAGTAGATAAAAGATGGCGATTGACATTGCATTTTAAACTTTGGAGATTGTAGCTATCAGGGAAGCATTCAAATGGAAGTGAGTTCCACAAACGGGAAGTGCGAGAAAAGAAACTGTTAGAGTAGACGAGATAGTTGCCAGACAAGATTGATTTTCAAAAATATAAATATAATGTCATTTGTTATCTTCTGTCTTCGTAATTTCTGTTCTTTCATTGCACTTGCTCCTTAATATTCTTTTCACGCCCAGTAACCCCCTGCGCATTGACTCGGAACGACAAATCGGGGAGTCGAGTTCGAATTCCAGTTGAATTCCTTGCATTCATTTACACACAAATACTCTTGGGAAAGGTATTAATCCGTCTCTTCCCTCCAGTTATGGGTTAAATAATTGGACAGATTGGACTCTATAGCCTTGGTTGGAAACCAGTCTTCCGCAGAATGCAATGGCAACCTACTGCGGGATAATCTTCTACCCAGTCAGTCATGTCTCCTTCGAGACATGATCACCCAAAGCGTATGGCACTTAACTGACTGAATCCCCTGCATGTTAGTGGCTTTGTTGCCTTACTTAGAGTGAAAGGATAAAGAAAAAAAATCTATCGTTTTGATTTCAGGAAAATGTAATATTTTTTTATCATTTTGTCCTAAGCAACGCAACAAAGCCAGAAACAAAGCAGACAGATCTTTTGGTAAAATTTCACAAAACTTGTTTAAATGAATTCTTTCTATCTAAGCAGATCTTATTCAAACTATTTACAACTGGATTATTGCCCTCATCTTTGTCGTTGCTATCACAACGGCCTTCATCATATTCTGTTCGAAATATTCTGTAGATTACCCGGATTAACAACGTACAATTGGGATATACTTTGATGAATAAACGCTTTTCGTATGTAATTTCTATGAAGCTTGAAATACGAAAGTACGTTTGCCTCAACCAAGTTTGTGTTCGATCCTGACTTGTAGGCTACAGAAAAATGCGTTTATTTTGTCAGGCGAAAATACTTAAAGTAAATATCTGTAAACATATATTTTAATCCTGGTGCTGAAAATGGAAAGTGTGACCTTGAAATCTGAAGGCGAATTGGAATGGCCAAGGACGCATTCCGGAAGCTGAGCAGAGTATTAAGAGACAGGAAAATTTAGCTAGAAACAAAAAAGAGAGTTCTGAATTTCTATGTGATGTCTGTCCTTCAATATGGCATTGAATGTTGGACAATGTCCTCAAAGACGAAGGAAAAACTTGAAGCAACTGAAATGTGGTTCTATAGAAGGATGCTGTGAATATCTTGGATCGAGCATGTGACCAATGATGAGGTTTTAGAAAGGATGGATACGAAAATGAAATTAATACTGAGCATCAGGAAGAGACAGCTGAAGTTCTTGGGACATGTAACGAGGAAGGAAGATTTGAGAATCTGATACTCACAGGTCGGATAGAGGGAAAGAGAGACGGGGAAAGCAGCGGATAACATATTTGATGGGCCTAAGTAGGTGGATGGAAGAGCGGGGTTTGGGTGGGGTAAGAGGAGAAAGCGTGCTTAGAGCTTCCAGTTATAGGGAGAGGTGGAAAGCCATGGTCGCCTACGTCCTGAAGGAACATGGCACATAGAAGAAGAAGAAGAAGAAGAAGAAGAAGAAGAAGAAGAAGAAGAAGAAGAAGTGGCTGAAGTGGTTGCAGTGTTCGACACCCGAAAAAAACCTGGGAAACCTTTCTTCATTTGAAACACTGGCGCCCAACAATCTTTTTTTTTATTTACACACTCTTGTTAGCCTACTGCCATAATAAGTTGAACTCGGTAAATATATATCAACGATTGAGTTTAGCAATCATATTAGCTACCGATTAATTTACTTATGTGTTTGTGTGACTATTTCAATGAAACTATAATTTTTTATTATAAATTTGTATTCATTTAGATATTTCCTGAGAATTAATTTATATATTTCCGGTCTCAATTTTTAGTGGGAAGGGAGGCAAGTCGACCTAAATTAGTAAATTTAATAATCTTTAATTTTAATAATCTATAAAAATAAAAATATCTTGGATTAAATTAATTCCCGAGCAAAATTATTTTTTACTAAATCAGTCCTTTTACTTCTATGTTTCTTAGATTGCAGTGTTATTTGTTCAAGCCTGTCATGTGAGGTACTCAGATACATTTGTTTATTGAGTGATCTTTGACGTGGTCTTAAAATAGGCTTTTATGTTGCAGTATTTGTCCTTCTGTTGCTAATATCTTGCGAGAAATATTTCTATTTCACTGTTATATTAAATGCATTAAATTCAAAAAGTTATTGTGCAAAAAGAGATTTATATATATATATATATATATATATATATATATATATATATATTTTTAATCATATCACCCCAAGCAAGGCGGTAACGCCACTGATGTGCAGGGAGCTACATAGGAGTGAAAAGATTAGAAAAGAGAAACCGGAAACCGCATCCTAAACAGGAAACAAGGGATGAGCCTCTTAACCTGTTCAATAGACGTGGGTGGAGTGTGAACCGGGCGATAGTTTAGTCTATCTACTCCAATTGAGTCTTTCTAGGAATAATCAAAGAAGAAGAAGAATGAAGAGGAAAAGAAGAAGACGCACAAGAAGAAGAAGAAGAAGAAGAAGGAGAAAAAGTAGGAGGAGAAAAAGTAGTAGTAGTAGGAGAAGAAGCAGTATAGTTACGTTAAAGCCACAAAAGCGAATTTGGTGTAAATGATTAGAAAAAGTTCAAAGTTCAATAGAAGAGGGTCTTTCAGTTCAAAACAAAATTTCAGAACCTGAGTAAAAAGAGAAAAACTGCTAAGGGCCACAAAGGATAGGAAATTGGGGAGAGCCATATTTGCCTATCTTCTAAAGAGACGCAGCTCATTGAAGAAGGAGTCCTGTACGTCCTAAGATAGATATTGCCAGAAAGGAATGTTATTGTACTGAGTGAAGAAAACATAATTTCGTAAATTCCAACAAGAGTTAAACAGAGAGAAGAGGCAGGCAAAATATGAAATTGAAAACAGTGGGAAAAAGAAATGAAAAAAAAATTGTTTTAGGAAAGTCGCAAAATGAGATTTCAACAATAATCAGGGAAAGTAGATTGGCCAGAGAGAAAATATCTTAAGAATTAGATAATTTGGATGCAAGCAGAGAGAATAAGATACAGAATATTAAGAACATTAGCAAAAGACGAAACAAAAATAAAACAAACAAAATACTACCTTTAACTAAATATAAAGATGAGAAACGTAAATTAGAAGAAGAAGTACATGAAAACAAATATCTTAACCTCAATAAGAAATCTGCCAAGGCTGATAAAGTAAACCTCACTGCTGCACTTGATAACGACCTCCACGCTGTATTAGACTGGGGCAAGAAGTGGCTAGTAAATTTTAACGCTTCCAAAACAAAGCTGCTTACCTTTAATCACCATAAATAAACGCTCTTACCTCCCATCAGTATGGGTGATGTTAATTTCCCAGAAAGTAATACACTGCGCCTCCCTGGCCTCAATCTCACAGCCGACCTCAAGTGGAACGACGACAGTGAATCAATAGCTACAGCTACTGCTAGGAAAGTCGGACCACTGTGTCGGGATAGGAAGTTTTTCTCGCCAGAATCCGTAGTGCACATATACAAATATACCATTCGTTCGTGTATTGAATACTCTTGCCCTATCTGGTTGTTTACCTCAGGGTGCTCGACAAAATTCAAAGGTAGGTCTGCAATGTAATCGATCCAGATTTAGTATCTTCGACTTCATCCACTTTTTCACCTTCGGGATGTGGCTTTTCTCTGTCTTTTCTGTTAATATTTTCACGGTTTCTGCTCTGACGAGCTTATCTCCCCCTGGTGCCCCCTCTCCACAAATTTACTCGAGGTATTAGACTGGCGACTAGGTTCCACTTTTTACAGTGAAAATGGTCAAATGCTTCTTCTATTCTATTCTATCTATTCTCGCACTTACCGTATTTGGAATTCCCTTCCGTACACTTGCTAACCCCATAGCTTCAATCCCCAAGAGTTTAAGGGCAACGTCAGTTGCCATCTTTTATCTCCTTGACTCCCATTTTTCTCTTATACTTTTCCCATCCCCCCTGTATCTTGTTCCTTTTTTTTTCGCTTCTTTGTAACTCCTAACGACTCCACACCAATAGCAGTACTACCTTTCTTGGGATGAATCGATGAAAAAAAAAAGGTAATTTTTAGTGATGAATATAGAGCTATATAGACGTTATTGCTAGACTTGAAGTTTTCTTTCATGACAATCAATAAAAACGACTTAGAATACGACAGGAGTTGTAAGTCATTTTGGGCAGGGGCCGACCTGAAGGAGACACCACCTTTAAATTTCTTGTTTTTCATTTTTCTTTTACATTTTTCAGTGCAATCTTATTGATTACACGCAATACTTTCCGATCAACAAATAAATTTGGAGAAATTTCAATATTAAAACCAGTTTAAGTGGGGGGGCTCAGTTTTTCATACAACTTTATAGTACATTGATCCTCCATTTTGGAACCATTCGCCGGTACGTCATTACCACCATCTGTAAATTTGTTGATTATCAATTTTTTTTTTTACTTTTTTCACTGCAATGTTATCGGTTAAATCCTAAACTTTCCGACTAATAAAAAAAAAAATTGTAAGAATTTCAACCTTTAAACAATTTTGGGGAATGGGGGGGCTCTGTTTTTCATGCAATCTTATAGTAAATCGATCTTGTATAATTAACTTTTTTGCTTGCGCATATCCAACTAGTGAATCCTTTGCGAAATTTTTGAATGAAGCCATTCTTGGAGTTTCCGAAAGATGCCATCGTAAGAACTGAAGAAAACTTGAAAAAGACAAAATCAAGAGCAACAACTCGCCCCCCCCCACCACCAAAAAAATCCAAAGCAACCCCAACTCGAGTGGTTCCGAAATGAAGGATCGATTTGCTTTAACGTTGTATGAGAAAATGAGTTCCCCCACTAAAATTGTTTAAATATCGAAATTTTCCCTTTTTTTTTTTTAATCAGAAGCTTTATGTAATAACCGATAAGACTGCGCTGAAAAAAGTAAAAAACAATGAAAAACAACAAATTTAAAGGTGGTGGTAGTGTCCTTCAGGTCCGCTATATTGTAAAGTGCAATATCGCTTCTGTGCTGATGAGAGTGTCGAGATAAACGTATTTTGAGTGTTTTAATATTTTGAAAATTTAAGGTAGAGAATATTTTCATGCTCTTTCATATTCGGTAAATATTACTATTGACTACCTTTTCAAAAAAGTTTCAAATACAGCAAATTAATATAATAGTTTTCTCTTTGGATATCATTAAAATAGATTGATATTATTATGGAAAACAATATTCAAGCAAAGAATTTCCCCTAAAAATATTTAACAATTATGATTAGGCAATTATTGCGGTGAAATGGATATCAGCTCAGAATGAGAAATCGGAGTGCTGGGTTCGAATTCCAGTCGAATCGGTTTCATTCACTTACGCACAAATACTCTTGGGAAAGGTATTAATCTGTCGCTTCTCCCTCCAGTTATGGGTTAAATAGCGGGACAGATTGGATTCTATGGCCTTGGTTGGCAACCGATCTAGAGCACAAAAGTAATGGCAATCTACTGCAGGAAAATCTTCTGCCTAGTCAGTCATGTCACGAAAGAGACATGAGCGCCCAGACGTGTATCACGTATGGTAATTAACTGACAGGCTGATTGTTCAAATCAAATTACTAGAAAATTACTAGAGAGGTTAACAATATCAATAATTAAATGTCTGATAAAGATTATAAACAAAGTAAAAAAGGGCAGCCCATTATGTCAAATACAGGTTGGGGATACTAGAATCAAGCAGGTACACAAATTTAAATGCCTGGGAAGTGTTATAATAGAAGACGGAAAGTGCAACACAGAGATCCGAAGGCGAATTGGCATGGCGAAGGAAGCATTCCAGAAGTTGAGTAAAGTATTAAGAAACAGGACAATTTTGCTACAAACAAGGAAGAGAGTACTGGATTGCTATGTGATGTCGGTTCTTCAATATGGCAGTGAATGCTGGACAATATCATCAAATGCGAAGGAAAAACTTGAAGCAACTGGTTCTACAGAAGGATGCTGCAAATATCATGGATCGAGCATGTGAGCAATGATGAGGTCTTAGAAATGATGGAAACAAAAAAGAAATTAATACTGAGCATCAGGAAGAGACAGCTGAAGTTCCTGGGACATGCAATGAGGAAGGAGGGCTTGGAGAATCTGATACTAACAGGCCAGATAGAGGGAAAAAGAGACAGGGGAAATCAACGGATAACATATATGAAGGACCTAATCAGGTGGATGATGGAACAAGGTTTGCATGGTGTAACAGGAGAAGGCGTGCTAAAAGCCACCAGGGATAAGGAGACGCGGAAAGCCATGATCGCCTACGTCCTGAAGGGACAAGGCACATAGAAGAAGAAGAATTTCTAAATTCTTAATGAATTTTTATTTATTAATCTGACGGATTTTATTACTTTAAGCACAATTTTGAGTGGGTACTCATATGGTGGGTACTCATTGAGCAGATTCGCCGTTTATTTATTAAACATTATATTCATTTACCCTATCGGCTTGTTTATTTAGAATTTTTTTTGTTTATCTTTAGATATTAAACTGAGCAGATATGCTATTTCGAGGGTCGATGGCAAGAAAGATTTAATTATTTAACCTTGATTGGTTGGGAAAGGTTCTTCGTAGCTTAGTCAGTTAAAACACGCTGGATCTAATGACAGTTCCCGCTACCAAGGGAGACGCAGGTTTAAATTCTACAGCGCATATTTTCTTTAATTACATTTCTCATATATATATATATATATATATATATGAAAAATTAAGGCAGACACGTTATTTCATGGTAAATCGGAGGTATAGGCCTATTTCGGGCGAACCATCATCAGCTTTCGTCTTTAGTTTTTCAAAAGAATTTTACACGAATCCTTTGTAAAATAAATCTTTCTTATATTTGCTCTCTCTCTCTCTCTCTCTCTCTATATATATATATATATATATATATATATATTTGGATTCTTCCATACCCACACTACAAGCCGATTATATATATATATATATATATATATATATATATATATATATATATTATACTTTAGAACATGTGCAAACTACAATCTACTAAAAATTGTAGATTGTAGTTTGTACATGTTCTAAAGTATAATTTATAATAAATATTCATTGCTCTATTTTAATATTTAGCACTGTTTTAAATTAATGTTTTGAACGTTGTAAATATTTTCTTCGTTATTTATTCATTAGTATTATAGAGCAATATATATATATATATATATATATATATATGTGTGTGTGTGTGTGTGTGCGTGTGCGTATGGATATCAATAAATATAAATATGGATAAACATGCAAGTACACATACACACAAATATTTTTCTGGTGTTAATAAAACAGTGCTTGATGTAACTTTCCATTCTTATTTCTTGTTTAAGTTGTTGTCTAAACCAAATTAAATTATATATACAATAAATTAACAAACAAACAATTTAAAAATAGATTGAAAAATATACATTTAAATTATTTTAATAAATTAATAAATTGCACCTCTGATTTACATGCACAACACGTGAACCGAAAACAAAATAAAAATTCAAATATAGAAACGGTCAGTTCATAATATGCACGTGATGATTGCATAGTTCATGAAACTCCGAGTCGTGCTATAGACGCAGGATAATATATATATATATATATATATATATATATATATATATATATATATATATATATGTCTACGGCTACCGAAGTTAAGCAACATCGAGCCTGGTCAGTACTTAAATAGGTGACCATTTGGGAATACCAGGTGCTGTAAACGTAAGGACCAAAAAACAACAACGTAAAAAACAGTGTGTTACAGAAACAGCAACAAAAAGTTACTGCCCTATGAATCATCTGGGTGTGATGGATATATATATATATATATATATATATATATATATATATATATATATATAAGCAAACAGATATATAAAATTAGGTGATGCTTGAGACAATTTGAGCCACCGGTTGGATGTATACAAAATATTAATGTTTTAGTATCTTCTATGTGTCATGTTCCTTCAAGATGTTAACGATCATGTCTCTTTGCAATTTCTTGTTCTTTGTAGTTCTTAATAAATTGTGTTTATTTTCTATCTCTCCCAATCCATGCTCTGCCATCCATTCGTTCAAGCTCTCCAAGTAGGTTATGCATTAGTTTTTTTGGCCTTTTCATCTTTAACTTGTCTTGTGATTATCAAATTTTCCTCATTATGTGACCACAAAATTTCAACTCTCTCTTTCTGATCGTAAGTATGAGTGTTACAATTATCTGTAGAACTTTGTTTCTAATGTGTTCGGGCCATGTTATTCTCAGCATTCTTCTGAGAAGCAGATTTCTGTTGCTTCAAGTCACTTCTTTGTCTGTGAGGAGATTGTCCAGCATTCACTGTCATAGAGGAGGGCTGATATTTCATTACAGTTCAGTACTCTTTTCCTTGTTGCTCGGAGAAAATAAAATAAAACAAGTAAAAAAATTTAAATACTTAGGAAGTGTTCTGACAAAGGATGGATAGTGCGACGTTGAAATTCGCATGGCCAAGGACGCATTTCAAAAGCTAACCAGAGTACCAAGAGACAAGAAAATATCGTTGGAAACAAAGAGTGCTAGATTGTTATGTGATATTTGTTCTTCTGCATAGAAGTGAATGTTGGACGATCTCATCAAGGATGAAGGAGAGGCTTGAGGCAGCAGAAATGTGGTTTTAGAGAAAGATCTGAGCACGTAAGCAACGATGAGGCGTTGGAGAAGATATCAACGAAAATAAAACTCATACTAAACATCAGGAAGAGACAGACGAGATTTCTGGGACACGTAATGAGGAAGGAAAGCCTGGAGAATTTAATACTCACAGGACGGATAGAAGGAAAGAGAGACAGGGGAAAGCAGCGCGAGACCTACTTGATAGGCCTGAGCAAATAGATGGCTGAACGGGGTTTAGGAGAGATACGAAGAGGAAAAATATTGAAAGCGATAAGGGATAGGAGCAAGTGGGAGTTCATGATCGCTTATGTCTTGAAAGGAACGGCACATGAAGAAGAAGAAGAATACTTAACTCAGTTTTAGGAAGGCATCTTTCATTATGCCAATGCGCCTTCGGATTTTCGTGTAACACTTTCCGTCCCATATTATCAAGCCTCCCAGATATCTAAATTGTTGTACCTGTTTGATTTCGGCATCTCCAGTCCGCACTTTGCATCTCCTTACAACACACCCTTATTTTTTAATTTTTGAAAGTTTGTAAAGATTACTTATATATATTGTTATGGTGCCCTTCTACGAGGGATGGACTCTTCCTCTTGTTATATATGAAGACCTGCGTTAACTTCCAAGGAGCATTTAACAAAGGCAGTTGACTATAGCTACTAGTCAGGCAAGAAGCAGCGTAATAATACCTTCGGTCTTACTTATTTCTATATTTTTTATTATTAACACTTCCTTTGAATATCTTGTTTCTGGTAAGACTAATGCACTGTTTTGAATCTACCTTCTTGTTCCGTGTCTTACTTCCGGCACAAAACGGTCACTACAATTTTGTGGCGAAGTTTCGCTACAGCTCCACAACAAACTGGCGACGAAGACCCACAACATATATATATATATAGATTGTCATCCGCAGACAGATCTGTTTCACTGTATCACAGCTCATCAGTACAGTTAGACTCCGATTGCTTTTATATATACATATATATATATATATATATATATATATATATATATATATATATATATACTGATGTCAATGCGGTCAGGTTTCAATCCTGTCTAGAAGCAATTGGATGTCTAACGGTAGTGATACAGCGAAACAGATCTGTCTGCGGATGACTATTTACGCTCTCACTCCCCGATTGAACACCATGGAGGAATAGTAGACTTTGAAGAAGCAGTAACTACTCACGTATCTACGCATTGTTCATTCAGTAATGAATTCAAACACTCTCGCCTACTGGCATGTGTTTACATTGTATATAACACGCTAAAGTCCGCCTTCTTCTAGCAAGCACCCATGGCTCAGAGGTAGAATCGCCGAGTGATGTTAATTCAGTCGGGTTTCAATCTTGACTAGAAGCAATCGGATGTCTAACCGTACTGATGAGCTGTGATACAGCGAAACAGATCTGTCTGCAGATGACTATATATATATATATATATATATATATATATATATATATATATATATATAATTTAACAAACTTAAGGGGGCGAATTCCTCACATCAAAACAAGGACAAAAATCCATATAAACGTTTGTCCATAAATCGTTCGTTTTTGAGTAATTAAGTTTAAAGACAGTTTACGGTAAATGGTACTGTGTTGCCATTAGACCAGGTTACATTTGTCATTTGGGTATATTTACAGTATTTACATTATTCGGACTATTGTCCTCATCTTTGTTGCCATTTGTACGACGTTTCGGCCGTTGTACGCTCCGGCCTTCTTCAGATGCTAGGAATTTCGAACAGAACCCTTTATTACAATTACTGGGGTATATCATTCTAATTCCTTGCGTGGTGGTGCCACTTTTGAAAGTCATGAGTTATCTCCCTCTAACCCTTTAAGATACTTGTTCATAGCTACTGTAGGCTGGTATTGAACTCACAACTCTTTGGGTAAAGTCACAGGAACTAACCAGTGTCTATATATATGTGTAGCTAGTCTGTACTCAACGTGTTCCGTTTAACAATGGCAGGATATTTTTATTCTGAGCAGGGAGATATTATTTTTACATTCAGCCACGTGAATGGTAATGGACGCGAGGCAGCACGGCTGTATCAGATTGCATCACCAGACCGAAAGCAGTCGAGTCATCCAATCTCTGCTGTTTATCGTCGTGTTGCTGAGACAGGAGCCGTGGCAACACATACTATGGATCGAGTAAGGCCTGAATCACCTCGTACGCCTGACCATGATGAAAACATTCTACATGCTGCCGGAGACGATCCAGGTATCAGCACACGTCAAGCGACCCGAAAATGTCGTGTATCTCATAGTACTGCACGCAGGAAACTTCAAATGTAGATGCTGTAATCGTATCATTTGCAACATGTGCAGGGTCTATCGCGCTCTGTTCACTCACCACGGGAAAACTTCATTTGATGGTTTATTGCCCAAACTGCAGTTCCGTTGTATGTTTCTTCAGTCTTGTTTACGGATCAGGCATCATTTGGATGAGAGGTAATAACAAAATTACACAACCAATATTTGTGGGTGGATCGGAATATCGATGGTAAAATACAGGATAGACACCATTATCAGTTTACCATTAATGTGGAGCCTGGAATTGTAGATGACTGTCTTGTTGGTCCATATGTTCTCTCAGCACGTATTACAGGAGATGTCTACGGAGTTTTATCTCGAACACACTTCCAATCCTTCTCGAGGATGAAACATTGAATATATGGTATGCGAATATTTTGTCTCTTTTATGGCAAAGAAAAAAAAATTTAAATATTTATATTTCTTTCTGTTTGTTTTACTTATCGTTTCATTTATTAATACTTTCTTACTTTTATAATCAATATTTCTTTGTTTTTTCTCTCTTATTCATAACCAACCTCTTCTTTCTTTCTTTCTTTCTTTCTTTCTTTCTTTCTTTCTTTCTTTCTTAAAGGGCTCTCTTTTTAAATCAATTTTTTATTTTTACCTTTTCATTTTTTCTTTCATTTTTTCTTTTTTCTTTCTTTCTTAACAATCTCTATCTTTTGTAACCAAATTCCTTATTTCTTTCTTTCTTTCTTTCTTTCTTTCTTAGGAGTCTTTATCTTTATAATCAGTTTCTTTGCTTATTTCTTTCTTTTTTAACAGCCTCACTCTTTTATAATCAGTTTTATTTTATATAACCAATTTCTTTTTCTTTCTTTCTTTCTTTCTTTCTTTCTTTCTTTCTTTCTTTCTTTCTTTCTTTTAATCTTTACTCAACCTTCCATTTCTTTTCGCCTGACCTTCTTGAAACGGCTCAATTCTACCGCCTCCGTTTAAAAACTTTCGAAAATAAATCTCATCATATTTTATGATATGAAACTTATTATTTCACGCATTGCGTCCTTTACAAAATGATAAAAATTAACCAACCACAATCAATGGCATGCAAAATAATAATAATAATAATAATAATAATAATAATAATAATAATAGGAGCAGCAATAATAATAGACAAACAAGCAAGCAAAAGGCAACTTATTTCATACATTAGGTAGGATTTTATGTTTTTCTTCCTTTACACTTTGATGTTGTTCAACAAAGCGTACCCCATCCAATCCCCACTCCCTATCCTGCTGGACATTGTGATAGGGTAAGACATAAAAAGGAAAATAGAATTAAGTCTTGACTGAAATATTTTCAAGTCGGAATTTCAGAAACCGTATTTTAAATTTTATAAATTTCATCGCAGAAAAGAGGATGACAAATATTTCGAATTAAGTGAAGCAAATGAATTGTTCCGCACCAGATATCAAAGGAAGTTTGAAATGTGCAAAAAAACAAAAAACAAAACAAAAAAAAACAACAACAAAAAAACAAAAAAAAAACGATAAGAGGCAACGTGAAATATTCATTTCGAGCATGAATGCAAAACTGACACCTTGCTAAAGAAGAATTAAATATTAAATTATTCTGTTCACCAATCATGATGGGTAAAGATATTTTTTTGCCATTGTTTGCGTGAAGATGCACCCTGACATTGTTATGAAGTAAATTACACCTTAATAGTAGAGATGGTTAACCTAAAGTTATTTAAATTTCTTTTGCATACGCATGCGTAGGATTTATTACAAAGATTTAGGTAGCTACAGATAATACCATATATATATATATTATTCGTCCATGTGCTGTGTCCATTCAGGGCGTCAGTGATCAAAGCTGTCCACTACCTACTTCTTGTGGCCCTTACGAGTTTTGCCCACCTTGACAAGCCTCTCACTCTCCGTCCCGCTATTCATTCACGCAAGCTCGTCAAGTACGTAGCCCGTTGCTTTCCCTCTACCACTGTGCAAATTAGCAAATTACTGTCCAAATACAACCAATATATATAAACTGTATACTTCTCTACACTTCACCAATTCTCAGAATTTCTTCACTGAGCTAACCTATTTTTTGAAAATTCTGAAATAAATTTAACTGTTTGGTTTTTCGAGTCTGAGGAGACGGACGTTTTTAACCGAGTTATCTATGTGTTGAGTTTTCTTTACCGATTATCATATTGCTCTGAATAATAACCTGTATAGCTCTCTATTTTATTTATTTAATATGTTATATTAATTAGATAAATTTTTGGGATTATCTCCTCCGTTTTAGGGATTTGACATTATTTTCCATATATATATATTTTCCACATATATATATATATTTTTCCTTCCACACACACACACACACACACACACACATATATATATATATATATATATATAGTTTATAAAGGAAAACTCAACACGTCATATTAGTTATAAACTATAGTTCATTTCAATGAGCTTAAACAACTCATCTCATCAGACCCTTTGTTACAATATTCCTCCATCTGGCATAAAATTTCTGCCGGAATGAGCTTTTTCTTAAAATGAAGAGGGAACATAATAAAAATAATAATAATAAACATAAAATTACAAATAAATAAGTAAATGACAATATTTGTGAGGGGAAGTAGGAAAGAAATAAATGAGGGAATGGGAGGGGAGGGGAGAAAGAGATATAGTCCCAAATGTGGGTAGTATTCGTGTGAAATTATTTGACTGTCTTAGATGGTATGACTTCTGAAAGAAACCAATTCCCCTGACTTTAGTTGTATCTTTGAACCCGTCAAGTCAACCCACTTACTTATATTAAGTTAAATCCACATATACCTATGTATATATTCCCACATATACTTACCCTGTGATTTTGTTTAATTTTACATATCCACTGATTTCTTTTTTTTTATCTTTTTAGGTTTTAGCGTTTCATACTCATACATATATACTCTTCATAAGCATAGGGCTTCCGTGCGTCCCCCGTAGTGCGGTGTATATACTCACTCGCATATCAATCAGTCAGTTAAGTGTCATACGTGATACACGCTTGAGCGATCATGTCTCGAAAGAGACATGACTGACTGGGCAGAATATTATCCCGCAGTAGGTTGCCATTGCTTTCTGTGGTAGACTGGTTGCAGACCAAGGCTATAGAACCCAATCTGTCCTGTTAATTTAACCCATAACTGGAAGGCAGAGACGGATTAATACCTTTCCCAAGGGTATTTGCGCGTAAGTGAATGCAATGAATTCAGCTGGAATTCGAACTTGGCTTCCCGATTTCTCGTTCCGAGCCGATATCCAATGCACCACAACGCACATCTCGTATATATCTCGTATATATAAATATATGCGAGATTGAGAATACGTCAATTTAGGCAACGTGATAAATATTCATTGCTCTATTTTTATATTGAGCACTGTTTTAAATTAATGTTTTGGAAGTTGCAAATATTTTCTTCGTTTCTTTTTCATTTGAATATATATATATATATATATATATATATATATATATATATATATATATATATTTCTTGTCTATGCATATATATATAATGTTGAGTTGTGATAATGATTAGCGCCAAGATTGTATAAAAAAGCGAGTTCTTGTTGAGACGATATAAGGATTTTCTTGTACGTTAAGCTTAATTCTCAGTGTGGTGTGCAAAGCCAGAATCTGTTACGAGGTTGTTTCCTGTGTTTGTGCTACTGACTTACATCTTTTCTGCTACTTAGAAAACATACCCATAGCAAACATGGACAACTAAAAACTTAAACCACTCCCACATAATATCAAGCCACACCAAGCTCCATATTGGTAAGAAAAAAGGGACACAACAGCAATAAAATAGCCCTGATGAGTGAAGATGTCATAACAGTTAAAGTGACAAATTCTTTGCACTATATATACATATATACATAGATATATATGAAGAATGTCAGAGCGTACAACGGCCGAAACGTCCTTAATATAGCAATAAAGATGAGGGCAACAGTCCGAACAATGTAAATAGTGTAAATGGTTACAATACCACATCTCGTTTATATATATATATATATATATATATATAGAGAGAGAGAGAGAGAGAGAGAAAAGGAGATAGAGTGAGAGAGTGAGAGAAAGGAGCCTTATGGGAGAGCCATGGTTTATCCTGAACGGCCGTTCTTTCAGTTTTTTTCGTCCTCATGCAGGTATCCCCTAGGGCTCCATTCTTGGTTCTACTTTGTTTTTGATTTTTATTAATAACATTCCCAATGGTATCAGGTCTCAACTTGATATCCACGCTGATAACACGTCCATTTATTCCTTGTCTCGCTAGTGAACCTAATCAGTTTGATATAGTTAAAATTGCAGCTGATATCCAAAACGACCTTCGATCTGCTGTTAACTGGGGGTGAAGAATGGCCAATTAATTGTAACGCCTCCAGGACTAAACGGCTCTCTATTAATCATCTGAGCGACTGTCTTCCATAAGCATAGCTGATGCTGACCTCAACGAGAGTTATGCGTTGCACCTTCTTGAGGTAACATTCTCGATTGGTATGAAGTTGAAAAACTACATTGAATTCATTGCTAGGTCAGCTGTTAAGAAGTTTCGTTCACTTTGTCGTGCAAGACGATTTTTCTCTCCATAGCCTAGTTTTCAGACCTCTAAGTTTATTATTCGTCCATGCTTAGAATATTGCTGCCACATATTGTCCAGTGCTCTTGCTATTTATCTAGAGCTCTTCGATAAAATTCAAAGAATAATCAGCAATATTATTGGTCAGGGAACTGCGTTTCGGCTTCAGTCACTTTTTCACCGACGTGTTTGCCTCCCTTTGCTTTTTCCATAAATATATTCATGGTATTTATTCAGATGAGCTCTTCCCTATGGTATCTAGACACTTTGAATTTAAGTGGACTACAACGAGGTTTCAATAATTTACCACCGAGCTGGCTAAATGCGGCCGTAAATTTCGGCTCCATCTTTTTCAGCCAACTTTTGACTGAGTCTGGCATGCTGGCCTTCTATGCAAGCTGCGAGGCTATGGTATAACTGGACAATTGTTTGACCTTATCATTCCTTGTCATTCCTTTCAAAGCGCACAAAGAAGGTAGTATTGAACGGACATGCCTCCCAATACTATCATACGAATGCAGGTGTCCCTCAAGGCTCTATTCTAGGTCCTATGCTTTTCCTTATCTATATTAATGATCTCCCAGATGTAATAAGATCCCAAGTAGGCATATACGCTGACGACACTACGGTTTACTCTCGCATCGATCAAAAATCTACCGAGGCTGACAAAGCAAACCTCGCTGTCGAGCTTGAAAAAGACCTCCAATCCGTGGCAGATTGGGGTAAGAAATGGCTTGTGAATTTTAATGCTTCAAAAACGAAGCTGCTATCTATTAAGAATCACAGACAATCGCTCCTACCCCCATTAGCATGGAATAGGCTAGTCTCTCTGAAAGCAAAACACTGCGCCTCCTCGGGTTAACTCTCACGACAGACCTAAAGTGGAATGACTACATAGAATCCATAGCCAAATCGACTGCTAAGAAAGTCGGTTCTCTGTGCAGGGCCAGGAAGTTTTTCCCGTCTGAAACAATTCTGCACATATACAAATCTATCATCTGCCCGTGCATTGAATATTGCTGCCATATCTGGTCGGGTGCTCCTGTTATCCTTGACAAAATCTAACAGACAATCTGTAATGTGATTGATCCCGACTTGGCAGCTCAGATACAGTTACTTTCTCACCGGCGCAATGTGGCTTCCCTGTGCCTCTTCTACAAATACTTTCACGGCTTCTGCTCCGATGAACTTAGCTCACTGGTGCCCTCTATATATGAATTTACTCGAGCCACAAGATTAGCAACTAGGTCCAACCCTTTTACTGTGAAACCAATAAAATGTAAATTCAAATTCTACTCCATCAGCTTCTTGTGGAATTCCCTACCGTTTACTTGTTTCCTCGACAGCTATAATCTCCAAGAATTTAAATGCAAAGTCAATAGTCATCTCCTATCTCACTAACCTGCATTCTCTCTCTCATGCTCCTTTCTCCGCCCACTCCACTCTCATCAGTATTCTCATCCTTCTCTTACCCACTTCCTTACACCTCCTATAACCTGTCACTCTTTCTAATAACTTTCCTTCTATGTAACCCCCTGCAAAACAGTGGCAGTAAAATGCCTTGCTTGGAGCGATATGATTATAAAAAAACCCCAAAACAACAAACTTTAATCTGAAAAAAAAATCCAATGTCAATCGCTATCTACTATCCTCATGATTACTCTTCCTCTGTTCTCACTCTCTAACAATTATTACTGTTTCTAACTCTTCCACACACAATAAACTCTTGTGTCACAGTGGCTTTACTACCTTACTTGTCTACAAATCGATGAAAAAAATTCTTTCAGATTGAAAGCAAGACGGAAAGAGGAAAAAAAAACTAATAACCTACCTAACGAGCTTGAGTAAATGCATGGCGAAGCAAGGTTTAGGAGAGATAACAAAAAGACTAAATGTATTAAGAGCGACAAAGGAAAAGAAATTGTGTAGAGCCATGATTTCCAACGACCTGAAGAGATACGGAATATAGAAAAAGAAAAAGAACATCGTCTATTCGTGTATAGCTTGTTGGCTCAGATAGGTGACTACTTACCGCATGGGCCTTTGGTCGATCATCTAGCCAATATAAATATTAAAAGCAGAAATATCACACCCACTTAGAAGATTGACCCACCAGGGTCTTCCTACGTTATTATAAGTCAGTGCTGACAAACTGACAAAAACCTACCAGGAAATTAAACAAACATTCTCAAATAGTAAATGCTAACGACGACACAATGTTAGATAAAAGAAATTTGGAAAGAAGAGGGTGTTGCGCCAGTCATCCTGATTTTTAAATAATTTTGAATACAGAGGTCAACTAGTAATGTTGTTTATCTATGTATGAATGCATTCCTAAGTGCAAACACTTCTATTTCAGTAGGATACTTTCTTTCTTTCTTTTTTTCTTTCTTTGTTATTTTCTCTCTCTTTCTTTCTCTCTCTCTCTTTATATATATATATATATATATATATATATATATATACACAATTATATTGTAGAACTTTTGAACATTTTTCATTTATAAACGAGTTATTTCGCTGCCTTGGTTTCCACAACGAGTGGTTTCTTCAGGCGATTTTTAATTAAAAAAATATTAAAAATCACCTGAAGAAACTACTCGTGGTGGAAACCAAGGTAGCGAAATAACTCGTTTATAAATGAAAAAAAAAATATATACATATATGTGCCGAGTGATTAGAACGTTCGCTTTCTGATCATTAAGCCCGAGTTCAAATCTCACCATGGTTGATTTGTCAGGAAGGTGACATCTTGATATCGGTCTGAAGGAGGCGATCCCAGCGTGCAACACACTTGGAAAGTGAATGAAAACCATACTACGGGGTGACCCAAGCCTTATGAGTGAAATTGGGTAGGTGGCAACCTTTGAGTAGCCGTCAATGGTGGTGCTAGCTCGAAGTCACAAGCCATCGTGACCGAGGGTTTGAGCGTCCTGACCTTGTTGAGACTGTTGTTCAGACCGGATAACGTACTCTCACCAAAAAACTGTAAGTAAGGTCTGTTCAGCATAGTTGCAATATAAACCACAGGTGTACTCTCTGGGTGTTGAGCAAGTACGTGTGCGTCTGAGCAAGCGTCTGCAGTGTGAATTAGCTAGCTGCCCTGGTAAACCAGTGTGGATTAGCTAGCTGCTCTGGTAATCGGGTATCCTCAAATACGACAGTATATGCATAACTGTGCAAAGACTGATATTTATTTAAGTAGGATCCTTTTTTCTTTCTTTGCGAGTATCTATCTATCTATCTATCTATCTATCTATCTATCTATCTATCTATCTATCTATCTCTATGTGCAAAGACTGCTATCTCAGTAGGATTCTTTCTTTCTTTCTTTCTTTCTTTCTTTATTTGCCAGTTTTTATCTATCTATCTATCTATCTATCTATCTATCTATCTATCTATCTATCTATCTATCTATCTATCTATCTAAGTCTGCTCATATCTATCTATCTATCTATCTATCTATCTATCTATCTATCTATCTATCTATGAAATAAAGTAAGCCGCTATAAAAAGCTATCAACCAAGAAACGAAACAAAAGTTGTTTTAAGACGACGAGGTGTTTTTAAATTCCCGACTTCGTGAACATCAAAGGCTTATCGACAGCAGGTGAAAATTACGAAGCATCAAACCGTCGACATATATACGCGCAGCTTTTAACACATATTTATCTCAGTTATTCGCGTGTTCAAAAATAACATATTTGTGTCAACTCTGCTTATGAAAGTGTATTGATTGATTGAGCAAAGGAAGAAACAGGATGTCACCATGCAAGGAGGAAAAACTGCAAGAGAATCACTGCCGAAAGAAGTGTATGATATTCCTATAACACAAGGTAATTCATGGAATATTTATATATATATATATATATATATATATATATATGCTTACTCGCATTTCTCTCGATGGAAACACGACGCTTGGAGCTTAATATTAAATTAACGCGGATCTATTTCAGCAAAAGGAGAGGTTTTATATGTTTCCGCTGATAAAAGCGTATATTAGCTTTAGTTTAGTGCGCCCAAAAGCCAAAAAATATTATAAAAATTTGGAATCAGAGGAAGATTGTGTTGCTTCAGTCTTACAAAAGGTAGAGAGTTATTTCTGGAAAATCAGCATTCAAGGTCTTCTTTTTGTTTATTAATTTTGTATTAGCATATAGTTTAGTGCCCACAAAAGCCAAAAATATTAGAGGAATTGGGATTCGGAGGAAGATTGTGTTGCTTCGGTCTTACAAATGGAAGGTTAACCGTTGAAATACCAACCTCAGACAATAAAAATGATAAATGCATTTAGTAAAGAAGAAAATGGTATTTATTTGTTATTACGAATGAAATTTTGAGTGAGAAAATGTGAACTGCCGAGATACTTAGTAATATATATATATATATATGTGTGTGTGTGTGTGTGTGTGTGTGTGTGTGTGTGTGTGTGTTTGCGTGTGTGTGTGTGTGTCAGATTAAATAAATTACAAACATTGTGTCTGCTTATTTTTAATAAAATCTGCTCATACTCACGGATAAATTTTCGTGTATTATAATTGAATATGTCAGAAATGATCTGTAACGTTGAAAGATGTTATTATCATTCATTTCTCAACGTACCCAAGTACTTTCAGTCTCCTTCCGAGATCAATTTGATGGGTGTGAGTTATGGCAATAAAAAAGTAACTGCAAAACTGTGTTGATAAAAATTACTGTAAATTTTTTCTGCTTCATATATATCTGCTGACAAATTGCTTAGCGTTCATTAAAATGTGAAAATTATCTAAAATGGAAGCATGAACGAATTTTATTACAAATAAGCAGACACAATGTTTGCAATTTATTTAATGTGACGCATCTAAATGAAAATTTGCTGCCAAAATACACAAATATATATATATATATATATATATATATATATATATATATATTGGGCGTGTATAATGATAATATACACGCTAAAATGTCTGCCTCCTTCTACCGAGCGCCTGTAGCTCAGAGGTACAATCGCCGACTGAGGCCAATACGGTCGGGTTTCAATCCTGCGTAAAAAGCAATCGGAGTCTAACCGTACTGATGAGCTGTGATACAGCGAAACATATGTCTGCAGATGACTATATATTATTTCTATTTTTGATTTCGCGCATGCGGGTTGTCGTTTTTGATTTTGTCGACAACACAGTACAGTAGGGTCAGTTGGGCACCGTCTGTGAGAAAATGACTGCTACGACACAATTCATTCTTCCAGAAGTTTGGAAACGGGATGCTGTACTGTACAGCATTTGCGCCGTAAACTCTAATACGAACATTTCAGAGTGTTTGGGTGTCAATCTGAGGACAATACTGAGGATTCGGAAAGAGTTGGATGAGTCTAATGGTGATTACGACGGTGTTTAGAGTGATTACTAATGATAGCGACGTTATACCGCCATTCATTTTCTCACAGTTCTTCAAACTCAACACGGAGTCCCACATCAAGTGTCTTGAGGAGGTACTGCTGTTTTAGGCCAGGAGGAAGTCCCTATGTGTATCTCCAAGAAGGAGAACCCCATCATGCTTGTTAGAAAATGTTTGCAACCACACCACCCGTTAAATCATGGGCGCTTAATTCTCCAGACTGCAACTCTTTTGATTATTATGTGTGGGGTACATGTGTGGGGTACATGTGTGGGGTACATGTGTGGGTTACAGTTGTACGAGAGTTCAACAAAATTCGTTGTAACACCAAAGATGAACAGAAGACGAGGATTATATCAGCATTCAACAAACTAAACAAGGAGACCGCCCATAAAAGATGCAGGACATTCCAAAGTCGTCTGGAGCCTGTGGTTAAAGCTTATTGCGATTTTATTGAATCAGCTATCTCTATTCCTTTTTAATCATATCACCCCGAGCAAATCTCTAACGCCACTGATGTGCAGGGGGCTACATAAGAGTAAAAGGATTAGAGGAGAATGAGAAGGACGAACCAGTTAGAAAGGAGCAAGAGAAGGATGGGAATACAGGTGTGATGATAGTTGCAAAGGTGGAGAGAAAGGAAAGGATATACAGGGTGGTGAAGAAAGAACTAGAGTCAAGTGGTTAAGAGATGAGTATTGTTTTTCATGTCATTGAACATAGGCACCGCTACGTGGTGTAATGGTTATCAAACATTTCTTGCTAAAAACTATAACAACTAAGTAGTTAGTTTGATCCTTACTGGGTACTCCATGCTTTCTACCTTGTACCACATCTCTACGGTGCTTAAAAAATCAACATTTAGGTCCTCGACGTGGTGTAATGGTTAACAAGCTTGTCCCGTTAAGTTAGTTCATTTTTTTTAATTGTATCACCCCGAGCAAGGCGGTAACGCCACTGATGTGCAGGGGGCTACATAAGAGTAAAAGGATTAGAGGAGAATGAGGAGAAGGACGAACCAGTTAGAAAGGAGTAAGAGAAGGATGGGAATACAGGTGTGATGACAGTTGCAAAGGTGGAGAGAAAAGAAAGGGTCTACAGGACAATGTGGAAAGAAGTAGGGTCAAATAGTTAAGAGATGAGAATTGACCTTACATTTTAGTATTTTAAGATATTTTTGTGTAATTTTGATAAATATGTGTTAAAATGAGATGCCAGTGTTATTTTTATTTTTGAGTAATTTAGATAACAATTCATTCATTGCACCCTGTATATATGTTTCTAAAGAAGTAATTTTTTTGATTTATCAATCGGAAGTATTTTATCACTTTAAACGTTATTTTTGTGGATACTAATATTTGAATAGACGCTCCGTTTATTTATTATTTACTCGTTTACGTCAACCGGCCTGAACATTCGAGAAATCTTATTAAAGAATAAGAATAAATATCTAATATTCTTTATTTAATAACACATTATTTCATATTCTTCATTCTTATTCTTTAATAAGATTTTCGAACATTCAGGTCTGTAGACGAAAATAAGTAAATATACTGTTTAATAAATAAACGGAGCGTCTACTTTTATATGGGTATCCACTAAAATAATGATTAAGTAATCATATACATATAAGAAAAGATACGCAGTATTTAAAAGAGATATCCAATTATTAATCTGCAAAGGTTCAGCTTTTAAGCATGTTTCGTTATTAAGTTATTAGAAATCGTATACTCTTCAAGTGATACTTGGCTTTAGCATTTTATTGTAAAATATCTGAGAACATCTTCTGGAAATTACAATATTCGCGAGCCAATTATAGATAAAAGAGCAACATACGAAGGTCATTCAATAAATAAGGTGAATTTTTCGGTATAAGGACTTCTACGAGGGTCATTCAATAAATAAAGTGAATTTTTCGGTATAAGGTCTTCTACGAGGGTCATCAATAAATAAGGTGAATTTTTCGGTCTGAGGACTTCTACGAGTGTCATTCAATAAATAAGGTGAATTTTTCGGTCTGAGGACTTCTACGAGGTTCATTCAATAAATAAGGTGAATTTTTTGGTATGAGGACTTCTACGAGTGTCATTCAATAAATAAGGTGAATTTTTCGGTATAAGGTCTTCTACGAGGGTCATCAATAAATAAGGTGAATTTTTCGGTATAAGGACTTCTACGAGTGTCATTCAATAAATAAGGTGAATTTTTCGGTATGAGGACTTTTAATACAGATAGAAGCTTACTTTTTTAAAAAATATTTTTCCTTTACTTCTTTTTTAAAGGGATTTAGTTTTTTTGCAGATTGAAAAAAATAGCTTTGAGAGTTTGGGAGATTAATAAAGATGGCCGATCAAGTAGCATGCTCCAGGATTGAACAGAGGTCAGTTATCAAGTTTTTGGTTGCTGAAGGGTGCAAACCAGTTGAAATTCTCCAAAGAATTTCAACTGTGTATGGTGCCACATGTTTCATCCAAAAAATATCTACAAGTGGGCTAAATTGTTTAAAGAAGGACGAAGCAGTGTTGAGGTTGAAGACAGGCCTGGGAGGCATACAGAAGTGAGGTCTCCTGAGGTGATCGAATCAGTCAATGAGCTCATTCAGTCTGACAGAAGGTGTGACTGTGGATGACATTGCAAGGACTTTGAGCCTATCTACTGGGACAGTACACAAAATTGTCCATGGTGACCTTGCCTACTCACACAGCATGGTGACCTTGCCTGCTCACACAGCAGCCTAAACGGTGCAGACTATCAACGAGCTGGGCTGAAAACTGCTCCCTCATCCCCCTTGCAGCCCAGACCTTGCCCATTCAGACTTACACCAGTTTGGTCCCTTGAAAGCGCTCACGAGAAACACGAAGTTTGAAAGTGACGATGAAGTCAAAAGTGCTGTGAGCGATTGGCTGAGACATCAGTCCAAAGATTTTACACTGAGGGAATGCGGAAGCTTGTGCACAGATGGGAAAGGTGTGTGACACTGCTGGGAGACTACGTTAAAAAAATACTAAGCTTCTATCTGTATTAGAAGTTTTTATACCGAAAAATTCACCTTATTTATTAAATGACTCTCGTATTATATAGATGGTTCGTGTAGAAATTAGAATACTGGTAGCAATCCTGGTAGCAAACAGTACTTAAGTTAGATAAAGAAGCAGGCTATTTTCTTTTGTACCAAAACTATCTTCATAAGACGAAACTAAATTATATATATATATATATATATATATATATATATATATATAAGAGAGAATGTGAGAGAGGGCGAGAGTAAGATAAAGCCAGCGAATTATCTGGGTTACTTGAATCACTGTTCAAACTCGTTATTTATCTGCCACAGTCTTGTCATTAGGTGCTTCTTTGTTCTATTTGGTGGTTTTAATGACTGTATATTACTACCCGGTATTTTTTGGTCACTGTATTAGCAGCGTTGTGCATTGTGGTGCAATGGATATCAACTCAGAACGACAAATCGGGGAGCCGAGTTCAAATCCCAGTTGAATTCCTTGCCTTCACTTACGCACAAATACCCTTGGGAAAGGTATTAATCCGTCTCTCTCCTCCAGTTATGGGTTAAATAATAGGACAGATTGTGTTCTATAGCTTTGTCTGGCAACCAGTCTCCCGCAGAAAGCAATGGCAAACTACTGCGGGTTAATCTTCTGCCCAGTTAGTCATATCTCGAAAGAGACATGATTGCCCAAAGCGTGTATCACGTATGGCACTTAACGCGGGAAAAGGTTAAATTCTGAAGGTACATTTTCAAGACAGCCAAGTTTGTAAGTTTAAAGACAACCCACTTTTCTAACCTTTCAGATTTTTCAGTATCTATCTATCTATCTATCTATCTATCTATCTATCTATCTATCTATCTATCTATCTATTCTTTTTTTCTCTATTTTTAACTTTCTTTCTTTCTTTCTTTTTTGCCTTCTCATGTTCTACATATTTTAATGTCTACCTTCTTTGCTACTTCTCCCAAGTGGATTATTTTTCGCATTTATAACTGTGAAAAGATGAATGAAGCTGCTCTTTTCCATTTTGTAGAAGTGTTTATAATGAAAGACACAAAGGATGAGAAGGAATAGGAAAAGAATTCAAATCGTTTTTCCCAGTAGAGCTGGTGTTACATCATTTCCTTATGTGCCTCAAGCAGAGAGCAACGTGTTAAACCCATACGGACGCATTGACAGGTAATATAACAAGTACAGTTGTATGTTTTAGCAGCAGTTACTCTCTTATATAGGTTTCATTAAAATGACTGACAATGCGCTTTTGTTAAGGTTTTCTTCTGTGCGAAAGAGATTTCTTTTTTGGATATAGTGTGTGTAAACATTGTCTAAATGATTGTTCATTCATCTGAGTGCCATATATGATACATGCTTGGGCGAATATATCATAAAAGAGACATGACTGATCGAGCAGAGGATTTTGCTGCTGTAGGTAGCCATTACTTTCTGCGGTAGACTGGTTACCAACCAAGAGTGTAGAACTTAATCTGCCCTGCTATTTAATCCATAGCTGAAGAGAGAAGAGACGGTATTTGCGCGTAAGTGGATGGAACTGGAATTCGAATTCGCCTCTTCGACTTATCGTTCTGAGCCGATAGTCACTGCGCCAGAAAGCACATGCCACATTGCTCATTACTCGTAGAGCACAGAATACACCACTCTAGATTTTAAACTTTCGGAATGTAATAGAAGTCCTCATCGTGCAAAAAAAAAAGAAAAAAAAAAGAAAGAAAAAAAAGCGAAAATCAAAAGCAAAAACAGCAAAAAATACTAAGAAAGGAGCTAATGCCACAGTTGCCTCGACTACGAATACGGCCACAATATACTGATCATATTCGGGAATTGAAATCTGTCTACCTTTTAGCAACCTACATATTGAAATAGCTCAACACAAATTCATGGAAATGGTTAACTGACTAGCCAAAAGAGCTAGGAACAAACAATCATAGTTTTGCACGCACGATATGCTTGAAGAATCAAGAAACTTCTCAACAAAATTTTAAGCATATATACGTTGACGAGTTACGGACATAAACGAACGTCGCCATCCGATTGTTTATATTTATATATATGCTAACTGTTCTTGCTTTCATTTTATAATGCACACCCCACACACACACATATATATATATATATATATATATATATATATATATATATATATATATATATATATATATCAGCAAGCAATGTGGGTATAGAAGAATCCAAAGGAGTATTCTGTACATACAGTGGTAGGATAACTCTCTAAGAGAGCTCTAAATATATATGTATATGAATACATATAGAGCAAATATAATAAAAATTAAGGCAGACACGTTATCTCATGGTAAATCGGAAGTTTGGCCTATTTCAAGCGAACTATCATCAGCTTCCGTCTTTATTTTACAAAGGATTTTATATATATATATATATATATATATATATATATATATATATATATAGTTAAATTTATATATATATGGGAGAGTATTGTAATTTGCTTGCAGCATTGTGTATATTAGGTGTATAGGTAGGTTTTGAAGGCTAGCACAATGCGTTTAGTAAAATAAAGGAAGGTAAAAAAGGTATTGGTTATTACCTATTTATTATTCAAGGAGAGGTTGATTTCACGTCCACTCGTAAACCGTGCCTTTCAACGAATGTTCATGACGTGAAATCAAGCTCTCTTACCATTCTGAAAATGAGATTTTGATCTCGAAATATTAATGAATAATAAATAGGTAATACCAAACACCTTCTTTATCTTGCTTTATTTTATTAAACGCATTGTGATAGCCTTTAAAACCTACCCCACCATATATATATATATATATATATGAAATGATTTGTTTGAACATTATTTTTTTTTTATCGGTACTCGTATTTAAGTAGATATTCTGTTTATAATCAAACAATATTATATATTCATTTCTACCGGCCTGATTATTTTCGATAAATTTTTGTTACGAAAATGTGTGTCATTCGGCAGGATTTAAACCTGCGACTCCTATCCACTTAGGGAAACCCACTATGTGATCTCTCTCTCTCTCTCTCTCTCTCTCTATATATATATATATATATATATAAAGAGAAATTGAGCAGATTTAAAGATACTGAGGGAGACATAGTCTCTCTGAAGTTGATGGATATGTGTGAAACTACGCACGATAACAATTTTCGTTTGGACACTGTGATAAAGAAAGAGAATATGGTTAAAAAAATGAAAGAAAAATGAAAAAGTTAAGGAAGAAAATTGAAAGAAAAAAAAAGAAATTGAACGTGTATATAAAATAATAAACGAAGAGAAGTAACGAAAGAAAAGATTTAGAAAGAAAATAAATCGAAATGAAAATATAAACCAAAAAAGAAGAAAGAAATACTAAAAAAATAGAAAATAAAAAAGCCAAGATTAGCGGACGGAAAAAAGGAAAATAAAAAAAGTTGAGAGAGAGAGAGAGAGAGAGAGAGAGAGAGAGAGAGAGAGAGAGAAGCATGAGATCTAAATATGAAGAAGAAAGTAAAAAGAAGTATAAAATTGCCTAAAATAGAAGGAAGTTTTAAATACTAAAGTTCACCCTTTACAAGACTCATGCGGTTACTGACTGATGTGAGTAAGACCATGTGACAGGAAGTGAAGATTATGACGATAATGAATATAACGATTGACTCTTGAACTGAAGAGCTTAAGATTGTAGTGTTTAGGGAAGCATCTACACCTGGTGTCTATTCCCCAAAGGAGTAGTTCTTGGGAAAGAGTTTTCTCAGAGGATCTCCTTCTCTTACAATTACAATGAGGAGGTGGTTCGATCATTGGTAAAGCAAAGAGTGTAGGGACGAAGAAAAGAAGTATGACGTCGATAGGAAAAGAAAAAAAAGGATGAAAAGGAGAAGCCAAAAATGGCGATAAACTCGTAGATAGAAAGAAGAAGAAGAAGAAGAAGAAGAAGAAGAAGAAGAAGAAGAAGAAGAAGAAGAAGTGAGTTTAATAATTAGGAAGAAATTGTAAAAAAGTCATATGGAAGAAAAAGGGGATAAAAATGAGAAAGAAAAACAAATAAGGGCTGGGATAAGGGGTGGGAAGTCCCCTCACCTTGATGACGGGCCTTCGTAAAGCTGACGATTCTTGGTCAGTCAGTTAAGTGCCATACGTGATACACGCTTGGGTGATCATGTTTTGAAAGAGACATGACTGACTGGACGAAAGAATTTCGCACAGTAAGTTGCCATTACTTTTTGCAGTATACTGGCTGCCAACCAAGGCTATAGAACCAAATCTGTCTTGATAATTAATCCACAGCTGGAGGGAGAAGCGACGGATTAATATCTTTCGCAACGGTATTAGTGCGTAAGTGAATGCAATGAATTCAACTGGAATTCGAACTCTGCTCTTTGATTCCTCGTTCCGAGCTGATATCCACTGATTCTTGGTACCAAGTTTAAATTCTATGCTTTAGCTTCATAATAACGGTTTGCTTCTTCAAAAAACTTAATAAAAGTGAAGAATTGAAATTCTCTTTTTGACGATTTCTTATTAAAACGGAGTGTGTAAATCGGTGCACCCAGGCTCTTCGCTAAGAATGAGAATGGGGGTGGGGTGGGAGCTTGATGGCTCCACCCGAAAATTATTGGGATACTCTCTGAAAATGACATGAACTAAATTTAGTGTACCAATTCTTACAATTCATTCATAGAACATATTTTAAGAGACCGATACTATTTTTCACTTTACACCAGACATATTGGCCAAGAAAAATTCTGAACATGGGACAATATCCTTAGAAGTTTAAAGCGTTGGTTCATGAATCTGCTGACATATTATTCGCCCGTATTACTTGATTGGCATCTAGGTCCCACCCTCTTACCATCAAAATACTTAAATGTAATCACCTCTTCTACTCTAATGGTTCTTTTTTCGCGAATCCCATTTGCGAAATTCCCAAACGTTTGCTTGTTTCCCTGATACCTTCTTCTTCTTCTTCTTTTTCTTCTTCTTCTTCTATATGCCATGTCCCTTCAGGACGTAGGTGATCATGGCTTTCTCCGTCTCTCTATCCCTGGTGGCTCTTAGCACACTTTCTCCTCTTACCCCACCCAAATCCAGCTCTGCCATCCACCTCTTCAAATATGTTACCCGCTGCTTTCCTCTGTCTCCATTTCCTTCTATCTGGCCTGTGAGTATTAGATTCTTCAAGCCTTTCTTCCTCATTACCTATCCCAAGAACTTCAGCTGTATTTTCCTAATGCTCGGTATTAATTTCCTTTTCGTTTCCATCCTTTCTAAAACCTCGCCATTGTTCTCATGCTTGATCCATGATATTCGCAGTATCCTTCTGTAGAACCACATTTCAGTTGCTTCAAGTTTTTCTTTAATTTTTGATGATATTGTCCAGCATTCACTGCCATATTAAAAAACAGCAATGTATAGCAATCCAGTAGTCTTTTCTTTGTTTCTAGTGACATTTTTCTGTCTCTTAATACTCTACTTGGCTATTCCAGTTTGCCTTCGGATCTCAGTGTCGCACTTTCCATCTTCCGTTAGAATACTTAAATTTTTGTACTTGCTTGGTTTTAGTGTCCCAAACTGTAATTGGCATTTTGGGTTCCTCCGTTTACTGATGACCATACATTCGGTTTTCTTGTAATTCATGTGTAGTCCTTTCTTTTGACTTTCTTCATCTACATTTTTTAGGAGGTCTTTTAGTTTTTTCCGTATCAGCTATCAGCACTGTATCATCTGCGTATCTTATGTTATTCAGATTGTGACCACCAATGACTGGTATAACTTCTAGGGTCCTCAGAATAGTCTCACTGTACAAGTTGAATAGATCTGGTAAAAAGACACATCCTTGTCTTACGCCCCTTTCTAACTTTGTATATCTGCTGAATTCGTTTCCTGTCCGTATACAGGCAGTTTGCTGACAGTAGAGGTTCTTGATTACTCTGATACCTACAATCTCCAAAGATTTAAATGCCATGTCAATTCCCATCTTCTGTCTACTTGATTTCCATCCATCTCTTATCTTTTCTTCGACATCACCTGTACCTTGTTTTTTTTTCTTTGACTGCAACCTCCTGCGCACCAGTGGTGGTCTTGCCTTGCTAGGGGTGAAATGATTATTAAAAAACAAAAAAACAAACAAACTAAAAAAACCACCGAGTTCAATCCTTGGGTCTCCTAGTGTGACTTGGACTCAGAGGAAACAGGATGCGTAATAACGGATGTGCGTTGTGGTGCAGTGGATATCGACTCGGAACGAGAAATCGCAGTATAGCAGTATAGCCCGGCGTTGCTCGGGTGTAATGAAAGCTTTAAAACTAATCCATGATCCTGGAGCTCAGACTCTTTGGAAGTTGGCACGAAAGACTAAAAAGCAATAGTTGTTTCCAGTTAAAGCGAAACCATAGACTGAAAGAAAAATGAACGGATGTAAGTCAAATTTTGATTTCCTGGTATTGATATCAAATAAGTTTTTTCGTTATAAACTGAATTTTGAAGGCTAAATAAGTCCTCTGAGTAAATGGTATCATGGCTGAGAGTAAGAACTACTATTATACCTACTTAGAGCCAACCCCGAAGCAAAAACTAAACTAAAAGGGCTGAAAAAAATACAGACATACAGGCAGATAAACAGACACACACACAAACATCTTGCCTTATATATATATATATATATATATAATCGATTTTCTGCACTATTGTAAGAACTGCAACCTTGAAACCTCTGAATATCATTTCTTATGTCTTTGTCTATGAGTGTATCAAATTTGATTAAAATCAGACCACTCCTTGTATAACCCGATTTTTTTCGATTTTATCGATTTTCGATATTTATCGGGGGTACCTCGACACAAAACCTAGCTAAGAACACTCGCAGACGCTTATAGTACAACTGTGTAAATTTTCAAGAAAATCGGTTCAGCCATTTCGGAGTCTATAGGTAACGGACACACACACACACACACACACACACACACACACACACACACCGAGACAAAGATTCATTTATAAATAAGTTTAGATATATATACATGTGTGTGTTCACGTGTGTGTGTATATTATCACTTTAGGCGTTATTTTTAGTGCATAATCATATTTGAGTAGACGCTCTGTTTATTTATAAAACAGTCAGTTTATTTGTATTCGTCTACTGGTTTGAATATTTGTAAATTCTTATTAAAGAAAAACGTGTTTTCTCCGGCACGTACACGCACATAACATATGGAAAAGATATGACTTAAAATTATGTAGTCAGAAAAATTGTGGGTGAGTAAGTATCAAAATGGGAAAAATACAAGTGACGCGTTACATTCGAAGAAAAGACGTCTTCAGACTAATAACATTTTTTTAATGCAAAATATATGTAAAATGAGGGCTCTGTAGAAAAATTACTATTGCCGCTTATATTTTACATCGAACTGTTAAACATATAGAAACTTTGACATTATTTACACTGTTCGGGCAGTTGTTCTCATCTTTATTGTCATGTTTACGACGTTTCGTCCGTTGTACGCGTCAGCCTTCTTCAGGTACCAGAAATTCTGAACAGAACCCTTTATTTCGTTCACTGGTTTATAAAATTCTCTTTATCTCAACTCTCTAAGTTTCAGCACTGCTCTTGGGGTCAAGTCTCTGGAACTAACCAACGTCTATATCCACTGGGCCTTTATTTATCCCAGTGATCGAAAAATAGGTTTTGGCTCAAAATTTCTAGCAATTGAAGAAGGCCGGAGTGTAGAACGGCCAAAACGTCGTAAAATGATAATAAAAATGAGGACAAGAGTTCGAACAGTGTAAATAATGTATCTCAGAAGTATAAAGAAATAGAAACGTTCAGATTTTAAATTTAAATGAATGACGTCAGTTGCAGCTACATGCTCATCCCAGCATACTTTCTGTGCTTTAGTATTGTCTTTATTTTCATCGTTATTGGTTTTAATTTTCCTGTTTAATATCAGCAGTAGTTTTGTGAGGAAAGAGGATATGCTGTGTGATCGTGGGCGTATGTTTACCGTAAAGGTTTATGAAATTAGTGTACATTCAATACATTTTCTATTCATAATGTGCTCATTATTCAACTTGCTAAAACATATTTTAAGAACAGTCAGTCAGTTAGTCAGTCAGTTTAGTGCCATACGTGATATACGCTTGGGCGATCTTGGCTATCAGGTCGGGATCAATTACATTGCAAATTATCCGTTGAGTTTTGTCAAGAAGTCCGAGATGAATAACAAGGGCACCAAATGCGACAATTCACGGGCGGATGGTAGATTTATATATGTGCAAGATGGATTCAGATGAGAAAAGCTTCCTGGCCCTACACAGGGAACCAGCCTTCCTAGCAGCAGATTTATCTATGGATTCAATTTAATCATTCCACTTGTAGTCGGCTGACAGAGTTAGTCCAAGGAGGCGCAATGTTTTGCTTTCAGGGAGACTAGCCTGATCAATTCCGATGGCAGGGTAGGAGCGGTTGTCTATGATGGTTAAAGGATAGTAGCTTCGTTTTGGAAACATTAAAATTTATGAGCCATTTCTTACCCCAGTCCACCACAGATTGAGGGCCCTTTTCAAGATCAGTTTCGAAGTTTGCTTTGTCAGCCTCGGTAGATTTCTAATCGAGGCGGGAGTAAATGGTTGTGTCGTCAGCGTAGATGCTTACTTGGGATCTGATTACAAAGATTAGAAGATTAGAAAACGCGTAGGACCTAGAATAGAGCCTTAAGCGACACCGCGTTTGTATGGTAGTATCTGGAAGCATGCCTATTCAATGCTACCTTCATTACGAGATTCGAAAGGAAAGAATGGATTAGGTCAAACAAGTCCAGTTATACCATAGCCTTGTAGCTTGCATAGAAGGCCAGCATGCCAGACTCTGTCAAATAATTCGGAGATATCTAGTGCAACAGCACGAGATTCACCGTTCTTATTGAGGCCTGGTATATATACTCTGTGATAGTCGTTAACATATCAGTACTAGACCTGGTGATGACGAAACCATACTGTTTATCGGAGAAGAGGCCGTGATCTGTGAGATGTTGAACCACTTCCACATTGATAATAGCCTCGAGCACTTGGCCAAAAATCGGTAGGAAATTGATAGGGCGATAATTAGAAGGGTATGAATGTTCTCCATCGTTCTTAAATACAGGAACCGCTGAGGAGGACTTCCAGCAGGCAGGGAAGTAAGAAGAGACAGTAGTTGTAGAGTTTGGAGTGGACAGAGCAGAGTACACGGGCACATTTCTTCAAAACAATGATTGAGATTTCGTCCCCTCCACTCGCCTTATAGGGTGGTCAAGCTTTGAAATTATGTTAGAGATTAGTGTGGGAGTAATGTAAACATCACTCAGTTGAGCATTAGTTTTAGGTGGGAAGTCGGGAGCGGATACCCAAGCTGAATCAAATGTTGAGTTGGTGGAGAATCTGCGAGCAAAACATTCAACCTTGTCCGCTGAAGATGTGAGGACCTCAAATTCATTGATTGAGGGCTTGCTGTTATTTAACCCATTTTTACAGAGTCGCTAGAGGTCTTTAGAGCCGAACTTGCGCTGTTTCATTCTATAAGCAAACAACAGCTTAGCATCATTTAGGATCATCTTGCACTGATTACGAGCAGAGGCAAAAAGGGTAGAATTGTGAATAGAATAGGCGGCCATTTTGTATTGAGCTGCGAATTACATATAACGGGGCTTACGGCCATATCACGTTGAATACACCGGTTCTCGCTCGATCACCGAAGTTAAGCAACGTTGAGCCTGGTCAGTACTTAGATGGGTGACCGCTTGGGAATACCAGGTGCTGTAAGCGTTTAGTGACGGATGTGCGTTGTGGTACAGTGGATATCGGCTCGGAAAGAGAAATCGGTGAGCCGAGTTCGAATTCCAGTTGAATACCCTGCATTCACTTAAGCACTGGTATCCTTGGGAAAGGTATTAATCCGTCTCTTCCCTCCAGTTATGGGTTAAATAACAGGTTAGAACTTGGGGACCCTGCCCTTAAAAACAAATCTTAATGAATCTTGATTCTCGAAAAGAAAAAGGTATTACTAGATACAAAACTTATATAAAAACAATAAATTGTTGAACGATAAGGGTATTACCAACAATAAATAAATAACATTTAGTTGGCAATTGTTGAACGATAAGGGTATTACCAACAATAAATAAATAAAATTTAGTTGGCAATAAATGACCCGCCGACGTTGATATGCCATAAATACAACCCCCCCCCCCAAAAAAAAACAACAACATATAATGGTCTGTACATTCAACCGTCTAAATAAAGAAAATAAGCTCAGTGTCTTCGTACCTACGCCTGCCTTTTAGATGAAACAACCGAGTGATCGTGAGTGATCGTGAGTGATTTCGGCCGTTCGATCACAGATCTTCACAACTCAGAAACGTTCAACACGTGTATGCTCTAAAATAAAACGTGTAAAGTGGTGGTATCTCTTTCCCTCTCGGGGGGACGCTTCCGTAAGAGAGAAAAGGCTGAAATCAAGCAAGCGGTAAAAGTATTTACATTTATTAACGTGCTAAAAACTTTAAAATCAACTATGACTTAAGACTTGTGTTAAACTACGCGCTGCTTTCCCCTGTCTCCTTTTCTTTCTATCTGGCCTGTGAGTATCAGATTCTCCAAGCCTTCCTTCCTTTACTTCTTAATACTGTTTCTCATTAGCATCGAGTCAAACACAACCGAAATTCCCACAAGTTAAGATTATTAGATTGTTGGAAAGAATAAAAGTGTTTCGTTTGTGTAAATAAGTTAAAATGTATTTATCGAACAGCATATGATCAAATTATATATATATATATATATATATATATATATATATATATATATATATATATAATTATTAAACTGTAAAAATGTTCTAAGACTAAGTGTAATAAAGAGTTTGAAGAATTGAGTGTTCATTTGTTTTAGCGAAATCTAAGTTGTGCATAAAAATAAGTTCATATTTTCGCTGTGTGTATCAATGAAGTGGTAGTAATGTCTTGTTCCGGTTAAGAGTATATAGACTCTTCCTTTCTTTCTTTTTGTGTACGGCAAGTTGGTGAAGAAAAAGAAGAAGGAAAAATAAAGAAAGCAGCACGAGAGAGAAAGTGAGAGGGTGCGAATATGCATCACCGAGGGTGGCCTGACTGTTTTCTTCTTACATTGTGACCCCTCTGTTTTTTGTCTCTCGTCTCTCTGACTGACCGATCGAAAAAGGTTAAATATGTAGCCAAGTCAATCATGTGGTCAGCTTCAAACATATACTCATTTTTAAGCGGGAAGACATATGACACGGGTAATTGAAATTTCAATGTGTTGTGTTCTAAAATTCGGTCTCTTTTGATTGGTCAATAATTATTTCACACTTGCTAGCAAATTTTCCAATCTTTTTTCCTATTGGTTAAAAAATGGATTTTCACACTGGTTTGCGAATGTGCAAACAGTGGAGAAAAGAGTTATTTTTATTATGTGCTCACCGCAAAACCATGATTTAAGATTAGCGTTAAAAAGCAAAACAAGTTAAAACGTAGAGTCCAAAATGATCAATTTATAGAAGAAATAGTCAAATATATAATTCTGATTAAAAAATGAATCTGTAATTTACAAAACCTTTGCTTAGCACACACAAAACTCGCGAAATTTTATACCTCGATGCGAAATGTTTTTCAGCCAATAGAAAACTAGAAAACATCTAAAAACAAAATTCAAATAATGTTCAATTATCAGAAACAAATTATTTTACTGTCCCTTTTCTCGAGCCGACGTGAAGTTTATCGTCGTCCAATGGAAAGGCCAGAATCACATCTGGGAGTGAATTCCCAAATTACCTTTTCGAGCACCATAAACGAAATAAAAGACGGAGCAAATTCAACTATCGCCAGAGAGAAGAAAACCAGTGTAATTAACACATACTCTTGATAAACGTCAAGCGATTGCTATTATTGCCACTCTCTTTCTCTCTCACCTCCTTCCTCTTCATCGTTCAGCCGTCTGTTTCCTTTTATACTTACTAACCAAATGGAACACTTTAAGACTTAGCAAATACTTTAAAGACATTCCTACCAAAAAATAACGCTCATACATACATACATACATACATACATA
>JBBBDQ010028994.1:0-110000 GCA_037127315.1 Ascarosepion bandense
AAACACACACGCACACACACACACACATACACACACACACACAGACAAAGTTTCATTTATAAAAACGTTTATATAATGAATATTACATTGTCGTTGGCTTGAAATTTTTATATATGCTTTTTAAAAAGTTTTTAATAAAAAGATTTCTTGATTTCTTTTAAAATTTGTTTCAAAATAATAAATAATACATCTTTTTAAAAGGTAGATAATAAATATCGCATTGTGCTTTGTTCACATATTTTTTATAATCTTATTGTCGAGGGAGTCAAAGGTGCTTACAAAAATCAGGAATAATAAAACATTTTCTTTTTCTTTCTTTGCGTTAAATATTACTGGAAAAAATCTTATGGATTTTTAGTAACACTGTTCGGTCAGTAAACTTCAAATATTTCTTGTATAGAAACGGTTAATTTCTCCATTATAATTTCGGATTAATCGACTGATTAGTTTTTTACGGTTTGTCAACCTTTACAGGATATTTATAGCCAGAAAATATTTTTAAGATTGTAAGATTGTTTTAAAGATAACAACGGTTTAGTGATACAAGTCTTACTAATTAACCCATACTTTGGGGAAAAGGGGTAGAATTCATATTTACCTAAAGATATTTGCGCGTAAGTGAATATAACGAGTTCAACGAGAATTGGAACTCAGCACTAATATTTACAATTCTGAACATTAGATCACACGCACGTCGAAGCTTACAGTCACCCAACTAGGTGCCGACGTTGCTTAACTTCGGTGATCATATGGGAATCGTTATTTCAACGTGATGAGGCCATAAATGTTCGTTTGAAACAAGTTAAATAGTATGTACGAGCAAACAGTACATTGCGGAACGAAATTCAAAATCACTTCTACTAGTGTGCCAAAGAAAGCGCTGGGGATTTTTGCATCAAATTAATAATTAAATAAATAAAGAGTAAAGAACGAAAAAGAGGCTTGTACAATGATTGGGCGGTGGCTAAAATGACTACATTTATATATATATATATATATATATATATATATATATATATATATATATATATATATAACAGAGTAAACACTCAGACCAACACAAGTAATAGGGAGCTTCTGTAAACGAGAACTAAGAGCCAGCTTCCGGTGCGCCACCTTCATAGTAATCGTTAGCAAGCGCGGAGATTCAAGATATTAAAATGATTGTCTCACTCAAGTCAACAAAAATTGTTACCGCCGCCATTAGATCACGTGATCGCAAAATGGCGCCATAATTGCTAATTTTTTTTTTCTTTATCGATGAAAACTTATTTTGTTCAGTTACATTCATTACTTAATATACATGTTTTATAGCAAAAAAGATAAAGTGCACGTTGATACGTTTGAAACTGTTTTTCTGATTCTGCGTTATGAAATAAATTCATTTATATCTTCGGGGTTGAACTCTCCGAACCGGTATTACGTATTAAATTAAGAATGGACATTGCCTGATGACTGTAGGTAGAAATAAATTTGTTTTCAGAAATATTCAACTTGTACAGCGAGACTATTCAGAGGATCCTAGAAGTTATGCCAGAATTCCTCAAGGAAGGCCACAATTTAAACAACATGAGGTACGCAGATGATACAGTGCTGATAGCAGAAACGGAAAGGAAAAAACGAGACCGCCTACAAAAGGTAGTTGAAGAGAGTGACAAGTCTAGAAATAAACTGCAAGAAAACCGAATGCATGGTCATCAGCAAAAAGGGCAGCCCAAAATGCCAAATACAGGTGGGGGATACTAAAATCAAGCTGGTACAAAAATTTAAATACCTGGAAAGTGTTATAACAGAAGACGGAAAGTGCGACACAGAGGTCCGAAGGCGAATTGGCATAGCGAAGGAACCATTCCAGAAATTGAGTAAAGTATTAAGAAACAGGACAATTTCGCTAGAAACAAAGACGAGAGTACTGGATTACTATGTGATGTCAGTTCTTCAATATGGCAGTGAATGCTGGACAATATCATCAAAAGCGAAGGAAAAGCTTGACGCAACTGAAATGTGGTTCTACAGAAGGATGCTGCAAATATCATGGACCGAGCATGTGAGCAATGATGAGGTTTTGGAAAGGATGGAAACGAAAAGAAAACTAATACTGAGTATCAGGAAAGGACAGCTAAAGTTCCTGGAACATGCAATGAGGAAGGAGGGCATAGAGAACCTGGTACTAACAGGCCAGATAGAGGGGAAAGCAGCGGATAATATATTTGAAGGACCTGATTAGGTGGATGACCGAACGAGGGTTGCATGGTGTAACAGGAGAAAGCGTGCTAAAAGCCACCAGGGATAGGGAGATGTAGAAAGCCATGATCACCTACGTCCTGAAAGGACAAGGCACATAGAAGGAGAAGTCAGCTAATATGGACTTTCGATCTGATATGGTTGATTTTTCAGGGCCTCCACGTCGCTAACGAATGTGACACAAGGTCGGAAAATATTTCCGAGAATAGCATCGATGCAGCAAAATGGCCAAAAATATGGAGCACCCAGCAAGAATTGAACCCGCAATTCAGTCGTAACAATCTTGCTAACCATTACGCCACGTCGAAGTGTCCAACGATTTACTAAGCGTAGCTTAGCTGTGGCACAAGGCCAAAATTATGGAGTCATCGATGAGGATCGAAGTCACTATTCAGTCGTAATTAATCTAGTGACATAAGTTTACTGACCATTACACTACGTTGAAGTGATCCTTTCAATCAGATATGGGCTTTCGAGAAGAACTGGTGGTGTGCATTCATTAAAGCCGAAGTAACACGGTTTTTCTCCAAGAGGGAGAGGCTGCGTTTAAACTCTACATGTTAAGACAGTCTCTCTTCTTGCATCCACAAAAGTATTAATAGGTAGAGAAAAACTTTTCAGAAATTAGTATATTGGAGGGGAGAACAATGTTTGTTGGTCAAATAAATAAATGCGTAAATTGGTCAGAAATAAACATGTGTGGCGAAGACCAGGATTAGGATAACAAAATATTATGCTGTTCAGAAAATAATTACGTTAAACTAATCATTTTTGTAGTGTAATGGACATCGGCTAGGAATGATTACACCGCAATTCCATTCCACCACAATTCCATTCCACCACAATTCCATTATACCACAATTCCATTCTACCAGAATTCCATTCCACCACAACTTCATCCCACCATAATTCCATTAAAACAAATTTCCATTCTACCACAATTCCATTCTAACACAATTCCATCCCACCATATTTCCATTCCACCACATTTCCATTCCACCACAATTCCATTCCACCATAATTCCCTTCCACCACAAGTCCATTCCACCATAATTCCATTCCACCACATTTTCATTCCACCGCAATTCCATTCCACCACAATTCCATTATACCACAATTCCATTCTACCAGAATTCCATTCCACCACAACTTCATCCCACCATAATTCCATTAAAACAAATTTCCATTCTACCACAATTATATTTCACCACATTTCCATTCCACTACAATTCCATTCTACCACAATTCCATTAAACCACAATTCCATTCCATCACATTTCCATTAAACCACATTTCCATTCCACCATAATTCCCTTAAACCACAATTCCCTTAAATCACATTTCCATTCCACAACAATTTCATTCGACCACATTTCCATTAAACCACATTTCCATTCTACCACAATTCCATTGCAACATAATTTCATTCTACCACAATTCCATTAAACCACAATCCATCCCACCATAATTCCATTAAACTACATTTCCATTCTACCACAATTCCATTCTAACACAATTCCATCCCACCATATTTCCATTAAGCCACATTTCCATTCCACCATAATTCCCTTCCACCACAATTCCATTCCACCATAATTCCATTCTACCACAATTTCATTAAACCACGATTCTCTTGCACCATAATTCCATTCCACCACATTTTCATTCCACCGCAATTCCATTCCACCACAATTCAATTCAGCCACAATTCCAGTCGAATTCATTTTATTCACTTACATACAAATATCCTTGAAAAATGTATTAATCCATCTCTTCTACCTCTAGTTATTGATTATTAACAGGAGAGATTGGGTTCTATAGCTTTGGTTGGCAACCAGTCTATTGGTAGAAAGAAATATCAACCTACTGCGTGAAAAATGTTTACCTTGTAAGTCATACATCGAAAGCGACATGATCGCTCAAACGTGTATCACGTATGACGTTTAACTGACTGATTGATATTATCTGCAACCAAAATGAATTTGGCTCTTTAGTTTAAACTACAACTCAGTGTCAACAGGTAAGGTTAGCAACTCTCTATCTTGAAAATGCCGGATGAAAGATTTGATGCTTTCCAACGGAAAGGTTCACAATGATGTGATGAGAAAACACAATAAAAAAAGTCTCCATCTTATCAAGTTACAAATTAAGCTCCAAACTGCTTACTCTCCAAACTGGACCATTTTAACGGTATTGCGTTAACAAAATATCCCTCCAATGAGATGGTTTTGCTGTTTGACGACAAAAACTATGCAAACGTACGAAAATCAGTTCATTATGATACAGGAAATTAGTTTACAAGTGGGGAAAATGGTCAACATTTAAGATTAGCTTAGTTCGAGCCGAGTTCGAATTCCAGTTGAATCCATTGTATTCACTTTCGCGCAAATACCCTTGGGAAAGGTATTAATCCGTCTCTTCCTTCCAGTTATGGGTTAAATAGCAGGACAGATTAGGTTCTATAGCCTTGGTCGGCAACCAGTCTACCGCAGAAAGCAATGGCCACCTACTGCGGGATAATCTTCTGCCTAGTCAGTCATGTCTCTTTCGAGACATGATCGCCCAAGCGTGTATCACGTATGGCACTTAACTGACTGAAGATTAGCTTAATTCAGAAATAAGATTATTATAGACCAGTGGTTCCCAACCATTTTTGTCCCGTTCCCCCTTTCCCAATCACTTATTCACTTGTGGACCCCCTGTGGACCCCTACAACGGAATAAGTTAAACTAGCAAAAATAAAAAGATTTTTCTGTAAAAAACATTTCATGCAAAATGCCCTGCTTTATTATGCTGATTAAGCTTTAAACTTACTCATAAAAATCAAGAAACATTTCATTTAACCCTCCTTTCTTTAAGTAAAACACCTTGTAAAAATGTTATCTTAACGTTGTTATAGTTGTAAGTATTGTACACAAAAACTATCTTTATAAAACTGGCTTTTTGAGCTTACGATCGAATGTATGAATAAAAAAAAATAATAAAACCTGTATAAAAAAATAATAAAACCTGTATAAAAAAAATAATAAAACCTGTATAAATAAAACACATGTAAGAAAAAAACACTAGAAAATCCCAAAACAGAAGTGAATGAAACTTTTTATTTATTGAAAAAAAAAGTATTTTACTCTATATTTCTCAAAGGAACTTTTGTGGTTGATTTAGAATTAGAATTTTTCGGACCCCTTGAAATTCTTTCAAGAACCCCTAAGGGGTCCATGGACCCCTGGTTGGGAACCAAAGTTATAAACGAACAGGTCTGTGTTCTCAAAAATGATGGCAAATATTTATATCTATATACCTACTAAAATGACAGAAGCATATATATTGATGTACCTACTATTGGGCTTACGGCCATATCATGTTGAATACATCTCGCTCGATCACCGAAGTTAAGCAACATTGAGCCTGGTCAATACTTAGATGAGTGACCGCTTTGGGAATACCAGGTGCTGTAAGCGTTTAATGATGGATAGTGCGTTGTGGTGCAGTGGATATCGGCTCGGAAAGAGAAATCGGTGAGCCGAGTTCAAATTCCAGTTGAATACCCTGCATTCACTTAAGCACTGGTACCCTTGGGAAAGGTATTAATCCGTCCCTTCCCTCTAGTTATGGGTTAAATAACAGGGTGGGACTTGGGGACCCTGCCCTTAAAAACAAATCCCAATGAATCTTGATAAAAGAAAAAAGTATTACTAGACACAAAACTCATATAAAAAAAACAATAAATTGTTGAAAGAAAAAGGTATTACCAGCAAAAAATAAAATTTAGTTGGCAATAAATGACCCGCCGAGGTTGATATGCCATAAAACAAAACAACCAACCAACCTACTATTGAGTATCTTACATTAAGACATAAGAAAAAAGAAACTATGCACACAAATAAATACACAACGGTATTTATTATAATAGAGAGGATATATTGCAAAAAATAAAATATTAAGGACCTGTTAAAAAGCAAAGACACGGTAAGAGCTTTCATAACTGGTAGTAAAGTTTAATAACTGGTAGTTAAAATTCGCTATTGCCTCTCTAATGAACTGAGTCGAAGCTGCCTCGCTATTGTCTCTCTCTCTCTCTCTCTCTCTCTCTCTCTCTCTCTCTCTCTCTCTCTCTCTCTCAAGTAGCGTAACAACGATATTAATTATAATGACGAGGATTTTCCCGGTGAATAGAATAAAGGATTCGATTCAAGTTTTCAGAAAATTTGCCGAGAAGACCGAAGGGTACAACGGCCGAAATGTTAAGATTATAGGAACAAAGATGGGATAATCATATATCATCGTCCTGGTTTGCACCCAGGAATGGCCACTCCAGTTGCACCAACAAAGGGGTGAATTTTGACCAAACAGACCGTTACCTTTATCTCGCGAGATAAACGGCTGTTTAATCCTATTGGTTGATTGTTTTGTGCTCTACGGTTTAGCAATCTTTGCAGGTTATTTAAAGTCAGGTAATACTTTTACATTGTAAGATCTTTTTCTTTTTTTATTTTTGAGATGATAATGGTTTAGTGATACAACACTGATTGATTAACCTATAGCTGGGAGAGGTGGATTCATGCCTTTCCTAACCGTATTTGAGCGTTAGTGAATATAACGAATCCAACGGGAATTGGAACTCGTATCTATGATTAACAATTGTGAGCCATTGTCCATTATACCACCCGCACATAAACTCCTACAGCATCTGGTATTCCCAAGCGGCCATCCATCTTGGTACTGACCGGGCTTGACGTTGTTTAACTTCGGCACTGATACATGAACTGGTATTTCAATGTGATGTGGCTGTAAAGCTCTCAGTTATTGATTCTCACCATCACAGGTGGACATTTAATGAGGTGAAGAAAGAATAGACCTTTTTTTTTCAAGTTGGAAAAAACGATTAGTTAAAAATTGTTTTGTCTCGCTGAAAATGAAGAAATGGCCAAAAATGAAACCGCGTTCAAACTTTGGGGATGCTAAATCACATGTAAATAAAATGCAGGTTGTCCCAGAAGTCGTTTAGCTATTTAAAAATATTAAAACATGCCATATCGTTCATACTTTTTACTTAGATTAACATGGAAAAATTCTGAACTGAACTAAAAACAAAATAGTGGAATTTTATTTTGGATTTACCAAGTTTTTCAATTTGTATCCAAACAGAATACTCTCGATAATTCCACGCCAGAAACCCACCGTTGGATCTCATGATTCATTGAGCGGTTCAACGTTCTAGCCAATATGACCTCATTCTTCAAAGAAGTAGAAGAAACTTTAAGCAAAAGAAATGTGATTCTACAAAAGGATCCATCCTGTAAATACCATGGACCGAAAATGTGAGCAAGCTTTAGAAAAAAATGGAAACAAATAGGAAACTTCTGGGAAGTGTTCTAACAGAGAACGGAAAGTGCGACATCCAGATCCAAAGGCGTAACGACATTGCCAAGGATGTATTTGGAAAGCTGAGTAGACAGAAAGATTTCGGTGGAAACAAATAAGAGTGTATTGGAGTGTTATGTAATGTTTGCTCTTCAATATGGCAGCGAATGCTGGACAATCTCATCAAAGATAAAGATAAAGCCGTTAATATCTACTCTCTACTTTTAATTTATAATTCTTAGTTAATGTCAAAAGTTATTAAAATATTTCTCCCGGTTTTTCTGTATTGTAAATACTCATCTCATTTTCAGAGAGACTCGGAAGCAAGAAATTCATAAAGTCTTTTAATCTAAACTTATATAATAAATGGAACTCTCTCTCTCTCTCTCTCTCTCTCTCTCTCTCTCTCTCTCTCTCTCTCTCTCTCTCTCTCTCTCTCTCTGTGTGTGTCCGTTACCTTTAGACTCCGAAACGACTGAAAATTTACACAGTTGTACTATAAGCGTCTGCGAGTGTTCTTAGCTAGGTTTTGTGTCGAGGTACCCCCGATAAATATCGAAAATCGATAATCGAAAAAATCGGGTTATAGAAGGAGTGATCCGATTTTAATCAAATTTGATACACTCATAGACAAAGACATAAGAAACGATATTCAAAAGTTTCAAGGTTGCAGTTCTTACAATAGTGCAGAAAATCGATAATATATATATATATATATATATATATATATATATATATATATATAAAAGGCAAGATGTTTGTGTGTGTGTGTGTGTGTGTGTGTGTGTGTGTGTGTGTGTGTGTGTGTGTGTTTATCTGCCTGTATGACTGTATTTTTTCAGCCCTTTTATTTTAGTTTTTGCTTCGGGTTTGGCTCTAAGTAGTTCTTAGTCTCAGCCATGATGCCATTTACTCAGAGGACTTATTTAAACAAACACTCGTAAAAAATTTGAGATAGCACACGCCAAATCAAAAGTATACACGGGATATCTATAAAGTGATGTGAAGCATATCCACCAAAATTATTTCTCAATGATTTTTTAATAAAATAACTTATTAAAATATTGATTGATTAATAAATAATTCCTAAAAATTTCGTTTGAATTTGATAATTTTCTAATTTTTGGCAAAAAAAAGGTGTGAGTTTTTTGCTTTTATTGTGACAAAGTGTCTACTTTAGTGGTACTTAGTATATAGTATCCATTTTGATGGTATCTCGTATATACTATTAATTTTGGTGATACCTAGTATACAGTATTCATTTTGGTGGTACCTAGTATACAGCATTGATTTTGGTGGTATCTAGTATATAGCATTCATTTTGGTTGTGCCTAGTATATACTATTCATTACGTAACCCGATTTTCGGATGGCTGGTGTAATTTCAAGTGATTTTCAAGATGGGAAAAATTCTCTACAATTGGCGAATACAATTATTTTTGTCGGGAAAAGTAACCAAAATGTTAACGTGTGGAAAACACAGATGCGAAATTACTGGGTATGAAATTATATTTTGAGCAAATTCATCAAAGTAATTCCAGTCAAAACATCTGTCAATGGATTTTGACGATGTGTGACCCTAGGTCGAAATGAGGCCTTGACAATCTCCTGTGTACTGGGTTACCGGGACAGTTTATAAGGGCAGACAGACAATAACACATACCTAACATCCTATCTATCGGAAGTAATGAAGTGTAGAAGTGGTTTCCTTAGAGGATTTGTTTTTTGTATTTTTAATGAAAACTATGGACTTGAGCAAATAGATGGCAGAGCATGGTTTGGTGGGGTAACAAGAGAAAGAGTTTTAAAAGATATAAGGGATAGGGACATGTGGGAGGCCATGATCGCCTACATCCTGAAGTAACATTTCGCTTTCCTATTTTTTCCAGGATCAAAGATGGGGAATGCCAATTCCTCAACCACCTCATACCTCTACACCAGTTTTTAGTCGACACCAATAAAAGTGGATGCGAGAAACAAAATGCGAGAGACAAGAGATTGGGACGAGAAAATGGACAGAGACTTCGACGCGAGATCGCTTAAGTCCGCACGTGACTAACTGCCTAAGTGTAACTCCGACATCATCCTTGAGCCAGATTTATCAAAAATTACTAAAATCAACGAAACAAAGTCCTTTATATATGTGATACTACCGCGGACTGCTGCCCCCAAGCCAGATCCTGGTCAAAACGGCACCAGATGTGGCGCCTCAGCCTGGCTGGCCGTCTGTCTAATGTGACGCTCGTTCTTGATGACGGTCGTGACGATCCCAGTTGTGACACTGCCACCCGGTTGCGACGATCCCGTCCGATGATGTCGCCACAAAAGCTGGACTACAGAACGTCTTTTGCAACAACGAACCACTGTCCCACGTTGTGATTAGATGCCAGAATTCTCGTCGTGCAATTTTAATAGCCGTCCCTTTAGCCAGTCCGGACACTGGTGTACACTTGTGGGTTGAAAAAAAAAAAAAAAAAAAAAAAAAAAAATTAATAAAATAAATGAACGAAGTCGAACACACCTGGAGAGCTACGTAGAATGTCTTTATATAAAGAAAAAACAATGTCTGTCTTTTCCCAAGAATACAGTTGTCGAAAATGATATACAATAGTCGAAAATGATTTTTACAACGGAGAGAGAAAGTTCACCAAAAGCAGTACGTCATTCTGAAGTTAATTACATGACTTCGTGAGAGTTACGGGAGATAAAAAGTGCGAGATATAGTTCGTTTTTTTATGGACTATCAAAGCAAAAAATGTAAGTTTCTTCAATAACTAATTGTTGATTTGAGTTCAGCATATACATTTGCACAGAAATAATGCTATTTTGGATAAATTTGAAGCGGAGGAAGCCGTCGGCACCTAAAACGAACATTTACCGTGAATAGAATACAAAAAATACCCTCATTCATCCTTACACAATGTTTTATTCTTAGATCTTTTAACGAGTCGGGCTTACAGTCATATCACATTAAAAAGATCAGATCCCTTACGATCACGGATGTTAAACAACGTCGAGCCTGGTCAGTACGTAGATGGGTAAATGCTTGGGAATATCAGGTGCTATAAGCTTGGTTATGCGGGTGATGTGGTGGATAATAGCACGCAATAGTAAGTTAATCGGAGAGCCGTGTTCTAATTTACGTTGAGTTTGTTATATTTTGTTACACGCAAATACCCCTGGGAAAAGTATAAATCCTCTTCTTTTCACCCCGGTTCTGTGATAGGTACTGATCTGGCGGCTCGAATGCAGCCACTTCCCCATCGTCGAAATGTGGCCTCCCTTTGTCTGTTCTATAAATACTTTCATGGCTTCTGCTCAGACGAACTTAAGTCACTGATGCCTCCTCAACAGGTGTTTACTTGTGCAACCAGACTGGCATCTGGGTCCCACCCATTCACAATTAGGTTAGCCAAATGCAGACGACAATTCTACTCCTGCAGCTTCTTCTCTCGCACTTCCCGCCTGTGGAACTCGCTTCCGTATTCTTGCTTTCCTGACGGCTACAACCTCCAGAAATTCAAATGCAAAGTCAATACTCATCTACTAACCACTGGACTCTAGCTCTCTCCCCACCCCCGTATAACCTTCCCTTTCTCTCCACCTATGTATCTGTCATCGCACCTGCTTTCTCAGCTTTCTATTGTTCCTTTCTAACTAGTTTGTACTCCTCACTCTTTTCTAATTAATCTTTTTACATTTATGTAGCCCCCTGCACATCAGTGGCGTTTCCGCCTTGCTCGGGGTGAAATGATTAAAAAAAAAAAAACTAGTAAGACTTTTATCACTAAAAAAAAAACAAAAAAAAACATTACCTACAATAAATAAATAAATAATAAAAATAAATAAATAAAAACAATATGTAAAAATAGATTTCGGCATTAGATAACCCATAGAGATGCTAATATTGATTTTCTGTCTAAAAGAAGAAAGGCCAAGGAACAAATATTTCATCACGCACCTCGTTCGGAATTTAACACTAGGTCGATTTTAAAGTAGATTGGAGTAGAGAGACTAAACTATCGCCCGGTTCACACTCCACCCACGTCTATTGAACGGGTGAAGAGGCTCATCCCTTGTTTCCTGTTTAGGACGTGGTTTCCGGTTTTTCTCTTTTCCAATCTTTTCACTCTTACATAGACCCCTACGCATCAGTGGCGTTTTCGCCTTGCTTGGGGTGATATGATTTTAAAAAAAAAAAAGTTGATAGCTTACGTGTAAGTGGACTGGGGCCCAAAATTGCTTATGTCCCTTTGACATTTCCTTCTTCTGGGTGCGCTTGAGGACCATAGCTCCTCCAGAAAGGAGAGGCTCTGTTGGGTTACTTTGACGTCTCAAAGCCGAAAGGCCGAGAAATATATTTGAAAAGATTTAGCTTCTATTAACGTTATTTTATTGCAGTTATATAAGATATTTTTGCACTTATATAAATCTCACAGGAATGAACTCATTATTTTTATATCAGTTTGCGTTTTCAAAACATGTTTACGCCAGCCAGGATGACGACGTCATATACGCAATAATCACTGACCAGTGGGTCAGAAAATGGCGACTGGTGTCGTCTGTATTTTGGTACATTTGTTTGTTTGCTTATTTTTAATTTACCAGTAGTTGTTTATGACAGCCTTTGGCGGCTCTTGATCTAAGTCAAAATGAAATGAAGGATAGGTTGACAAATACTTATTATTCATCGGTCCCCCGAATCGTCAGTACGAATACGAAAATGGGTTCACGTGGTGCACTTTATTTTTATGCACATTCAGAGTACGTATCGTGGCTCATTTCGTAAAGATGTTTGCAGACGCTCACCCTTTAGTTTAAATTTTAAATATCACGATCTTATTTAATTTTGATTTTATAAATATCCGTGTTAATCAATTTCCAGAATAGAGAAAAATAAACAACGTTTTTTTTTTTTTTTCATTTTTGCGGCAGAGTATCCAATTCGTTGTTGGTTAATTGTTTTTGTTTGCCGGTATATACTTTTTTGTTTTAATTAATTTAAAATATTTCTGCGAAACGATTTTTATTAACCTTTTCAATTTTATATAGGCAATCATCAGTTCTTAACAAAAAAGTCTACTCGCAATCAATTCTTTGGAGATTTTTGAAATATTTTTAAAATTTTATATATTATTAAATTATTTAATAATAAAAGAATTTTAAAAAAAGGAAAACAATTCTTTTAAAATTTTATTATTAATCGAATTTTTTTTTCTTCAGAGTATAATGTCCTCAATAGTTATTATTTATTCCGGCAATTAAAAGCCTATCAAATTAAATTATATCAAAGTTTTATTGCATATTTAATTTTTATTTTCGGAGAAGGTTTTCGGAATAATGATTGCAAAATGCAAACGTAAAATAAAAAAATTAGATGATTTATATTTCCCAATGAGTCCTGCGTTGAACTAGTAAAACAAAAGTTAGCCATCAGTGTAAAATTTATTAAGATTTCATGGATTTACGTGGAGGGTGGGTAACAGAGGTAAAAAAAAAATTATCAAGATTTTTAAAAAATAATAATTTCAAAAATAATCTTATTCATTTGTGAATGAATACTGAATGTTTCATTAAAATCCAACAATTATTTGATTTTTGCGAGAATTTCAAAATTAATGTGTTTGTCACCGAAAAAAGTGGGTGATGCAATCATTACGTTTCCATTGTAAAACAGTCGTAACGTTTCTTTAGCCGCTAACTCAAAACAAAACAAAACTTTCTGACAAAGTTTCGAAAATGTTAGAAATTAAAAAAAATAATTAAAAATTACTTTGATCTTATTACTCTTAATAATAATATAAACATTTTGAAGGAAAAAGTGTGTTTTATTAAGTTTGGGACCTTTTTTTTATTCATTCTATGCTGTTTGGTTATCGATTTGACCGGAGGTACCTAAGTAGGTACGTCCATTTATTCGCCGAAAAAAATAAAAAATAAGTTTTCCCATCAAAATATTTGTTATTATTAAGAGGCAAGATCAAACTATTTTTAAAATTTTTATTTCTTTCTAACACGTTCGAAAATTTGGTAAAAAAAAAACTGTTTTTTTTTGTTTTTGTTTGTTTTTTGTTGCTTTTTTTTTTTTTTCGTCTACTGGTAACCAACTTTTTACCAGAGTTTACTATGGATAGTGTAATATATGAATTTTCAGTGAAAAACAGTAATTTCGAAATTCTTGCAAAAATAATGATCAAATTTTAATGTAACTTTCAGGACTTATTTACAAATGAATGAAATTATTTTTGAAATTATTATTTCTAGAAAATCTTGTTAAATTTTTTCACACCTGTTACTTATTAAGTGACACTTAAGGCGCCCTCGAACTGTGAAATATTTTTGGCGTCTGGTCCCATTGTACGAGTGTCCTTTTAATTCGGTGTAGTGTCATATGTGGTGCGAGTTTATACTCAAATATCACAGACATACAATAAACATTAACATATTTTCCATGACTTTTTTTAATCTCTACTTCCAATCACCATGCTATTCTGCTTCTTCTGTACGAGAGTCATTCAACAAATAAGGTGAATTTTTCGGTATAAGGACTTCTAATAAAGATAGAAGCTTACTTTTTTTTTTAATTTTTCAACGTAGTCTCCCAGCAGTGTTACACAATTTTCCCATTTGCGCACAAGCTTCCGTATTCCCTCAGCGTAAAAATCATTGGCTCACAGCACTTTTGACTTCATTGTCACTTTCAAAGCTTTCAAGGGACCAAACAGATGAAAGTCTGAAGGGGTAAGGTCTGGGCTGTAAGGGGGATGAGGGAGCAGTTCCAAGCCCAGCTCATTGATGGTCTGTACCCTTTGGGCTGCTGTGTGAGGCCTTGCATTGTCTTGATGCAAGACGACTCCATGTGACTGATAACCCCTGCGTTTGTTCAACAGATAAGCTCAAAGTCCTTGCAATGTCATCCACTGTCACCCTTCTGTCAGACTGAATGAGGTCATTGACTGATTCGATCACCTCAGGAGACCTCACTTCTGTAGGCCTCCCAGGCCTATCTTCATCCTCAACACTGCTCCGTCTTTCTGTAAACAATTAAGCTCACTTGTAGACATTTTTTGGCTGAGACATGTGGCACCATACACAGTTGACATTCTCACATGAATTTCAACTGGTTTGCACCCTACAGCAACCAAAAACTTGATAACTGACCTCTGTTTAATCCTGGAGCATGCTTCTTGGTCGGCCATCTTTGTTAATCTCCAAAACTCTCAAATTTTTTTTTTTTTTCATTCTGCAAAAAAAGTGTATCCCTTTGAAAAAGAAGTAAAGTAAAAAAAATAATAAAAGTAAGCTTCTATCTGTATTAGAAGTCCTTATACCGAAAAATTCACCTTATTTATGGAATGACCCTCGTATTTTTATGGTGAATGAAAGCAAATTAAATCGCTTGCTTACATCGTTCATTTGTAATAAGTTTGGTTGTCACTGAACGCGATGAATAATCACAATAAACAAGAGAAACAGCAAAAGTTTATCTTTCCTTCATTTAATGAAAAACTGAAGTGTATGAATAGTTTTCTGTTCTCGAGGAATAGTGTGAGTTCCGTCTCTAATTCATGATCTCGAGACCCGTCATCCATTAAAATCGGAGGCGCATGTGACATACCTAAGCCTCTTTTATGAATTCATATTTTTTTTCAAGGCTATAGGACCTATTCTGTTTACCCATAGATAAGAAGAAATAGATTCATACCTTTAACAAGGATAGCACAAAATGTAGTGAACTCGACTGGAATATGAACGACCTCGGCTTGTCAATCCCAGTCGCTATTCATCACTCTACCGTCCTGTAGTTACATTTGTTTGTAACGCATGTAATTACAGTAAAAAAAAACAACTACACTTGAGTGCTTTCATTTTTTATAGGTAAAAGTTTGTTTTATTTGTTAAGTAAATCAAAAGCAAGCATAGAGTATGCACTGAGAAATTATCCATCTAATCTGCCAGTGGACTCCATTTAACAGTTGCAGATAGCGTAGCAGTCAGCGCCAGAGGTATAAAAATACAGAATTCACTCATTTTCTTTCTTTTTTTTCCTTTTTTTTTTTTTTTTTTTTTTTTTTGCTACGGTATACATAGTATCTTGTATCTTTTGCTGATAACCATGCACTCAGTTTTCTTAAGGTTTATTTGTAGTCCCTTCTTGTCACTCTCCACTGCTTCTTTCTGTATGAGGTCTTGTATTTTCCTTTCCGTGTCCGCAATCAGCACTGTATCGTCCGCATACCTTAACCCAAAATGCCAAATACAGGTGGGGGATAACAGAATCAAGCAAGTACAAAAATTTAAGTACCTAGGAAGTGTTCTAACAGATGATGGAAAGTGCGACACGGAGATCCGAAGGCGAATTGGCATGGCAAAGGACGCGTTACAGAAGATGAGCAAAATACTAACAAACAGGAAAATCTCAATAGAAACGAAGAAAAGAGTGCTAGACTGCTCCGTGATGTCAGTTCTTCAATACGGCAGTGAATGCTGGACAATATCATCGAAAATGAGGACAAAACTGGAGGCGGCCGAAATGTGGTTCTACAGAAGGATGCTACGGATGTCGTGGACTGAGCATACAAGCAACGATGAGGTATTGGAAAGAATGGCAACAAAAAGGAAATTGATGCTGAGCATCAGGAAGAGACAACTGAAGTTCCTGGGACATGCAATGAGGAAAGAGAGCCTGGAGAACCTGATACTGACTGGTCAGATAGAAGGAAGGATTGACAAAGGAAGGCAGCGGATAACATATTTGCAGGGTCTGATCAGGTGGATGACGGAACGGTGGTTGCCAGGAGCAACAGGTTCAAACATACTAAGAGCCACAAGGGATAGGGAGACGTGGAGAACCATGATCGCCTACGTCCTGAAGGGACAGGGCACATAGAAGAAGAAGAAGATATATAGTATAGGATGTGCATGGTGGTCCAGTGGATATCAGCTCGGAACAAGAAATCGGAGAGCCGAGTTCGAATTCCAGTTGAATTCATTGCATTCACTTACGCGCAAATACCCTTGGGAAAGGTATTAATCCGTCTATTCCTTCCAGTTATGGGTTAAATAACAGGACAGATTGGCTTCTATAGCCTTGGCTGGCAACCAGTCTACCGCAGAAAGCAATGGCAACCTACTGCGGGATAATCTTCTGCCCAGTCAGTCATGTCTCTTTCGAGACATGATCGCCCAAGCGTGTTTCATGTATGGCACTTAACTGATATAGTAGCGACAACACGGTATTCTTTTAGACAGTGACGAGTTTTTTTTCCAGGGCAGGCCGACTACTTAGTTTCACCAACTTACTTAGCGCACTACCCTCGCTCTCTCTCTCTCTCTCTCTCTCTATATATATATATATATATATATATATACATATAGAGCTAATATAAGAAAAATTAAGGCGTACAAGTTATTTCATGGTAAATCGGAAGAATAGGCCTATTTCATGCGAACCATCATCAGCTTCCGTCTTCTCTCCCTCACCTAATCCACTTTCTTTACGTTTCAAATCCACGGGTCAACAGTCTAACTGATATGCTGAATGTATCGTTAGATTTCAGTTGACCTCTGCTCTTACGCGTGCTTTTTGATTATATGTTGCATATATATATGCTTATATATGAATATGTGCGTGTATTCGCCGAACTGATGTAATGATGGATTTTTTCTTAAATTTTCTTTTTTAAAGAAGCGACCTTTATTTTTATTCGTTTTTTTTTTTTTTGAGGTCTTTGTAAATTTCATTCGTGGAAAAACTTTTGTGCAATAAAGACGGAAGCTGATGATGGTTCGGCTGAAATAGGCTTATACTTCCGATTTACCATGAAATAACTTGTCTGCCTTAATTTTTCTTATATATATATATATATATATATATATAACAACAAGTATCAAAGGCCGTAAAAATAAAAATAATACAAACTAGGTTTTCTCATCAAAATATGTTATTATTAAGAGGTAAAATGAATCTATATATTTTTAAAACTTTTATTCCTTTCTAGCACGTTGGAAATTTTGGTAAAAAATATCAAATTTTTACCAGAGTTAACTGTGGATAATGTAATATTGCGAAAGCCATGTTCTTTATATATATATATATATATATATATATATATATATATATTTATTGAGGAAAATCCCGTAGATTAGCGAAATGCTTTAAACAACCGACATATTGAAATTGTCTGAACATTATTTTTAGTTGATACACGTATTTGAGTAGATATTCTGTTTTTAATCAAACAGTATATGTATTTCTACGAGCCTGATTATTTACGATAAATTTTGCACGAAAATGTGCGTCATATATATATAAAGAACATGGCTCTAAATGTACATTGATGTGTGTATGTGTGAGTGCGTGTATGTGTGTATGAATAAAAAAGAGACAAGAAAACTCTGTACTTAGTCTAAGTACAGTTTTCTTATTGTCCCTTTTTTATTCCCATTGTCTTTTCTACAGATTATATCTGGGAATATTTACACACACACACACACACACACACACACACACACACACACACACACACACACATATATATATATATATATACACACACACACACACACACACACACACACATATATATATATATATATATATATATATATATATATATATATAATATTTTTAATATTTTGATGGCAGCTGATTACGGTTAATATTTTAATGGCAGCTGATTTCATCTCTGGTGAGCTTGACTGACTTTTTTATCAGCATCTAATTTTAAAAATTAATATTTGTATATGTATTTATTTTTTTCAATATTTTGTTGCATATAGCGTTGGATAAATTTTAAAATATACTTGTGTCAGTTAAGATTTCAGTTACATCTTTTAGGCGTCAGAACTGCATGTTTGTTTGTTTTTTAATTTTTGTTTGAATTTCTAAGGAAAGATATGTTAAAATTCTCTTGCAATGATTACTAAGGAATCTTATGACTTTAATTAAGTTAAAACATATGAGATTTTTAATTTTTATTTATTTATTTTTTAAACTGGAGTAGATAGACCCTACTATCGCTCGCTTCATAATCCTCCCTCTTCTTTTGAAAAAAGTAGTGGCTCATGCCTTGTTTTTCCTGTTTAGAAAGAGGTTCCCGGTTTCTTTTCTCTCCTTAGGACTTAATAGTAGTGCTGTCGTCAGCTTTTTGCAATGTATGTGGATGGTGGCGGCGTCTCTTCATTCTGAGGGTACCTGGTTGGCAGTTTCCTGGTTACTGCTTCTGACTGGTAATTAAGAGCCCTAACTTTTGCGTAGCGTCTTGAGAGGCTGCTCTGATCAACAGTTGAATAATATCGGGGTATCTTTTAGTGCCTGAGGCCACATTATGCTGAAGTCTGTGCCATTTTCCTTCCTACACATGTTGCATTTGAGGACCGACTGATGGTACTACTCTAAGCCTCTCCTGAACGAAAAAAACTCTAATAATGACATCACATAAAGTAAGAACTAAAACTAAACCAGCTAAATATAAATCACCTAAACCTATTAATATCTCTTTCTCGAACGTCCGTGGTATTTGTACTAACTTTTGCAGCGTTGAATCATTCAACTAACCTGCCATCTTAGCTCTCTATGGAACTAACCTTTACCCCTCTGTTTCTTCCTCTGATTTCTATATCCTCTCTTTAGGAAGAACTCCAATGTCCATATGCATGGAATTGGAGTTTATGTCAGCTAACATTTCCCTCTAACGAGGGTGATTTCTCTTGAATTTACTGATCATTCCTACATGTATCTCCGTCTCTCACTACTAACCTAGGTTAGCTATCTTTTCTTTTTCTACCGCTCTCCTTCATCTCTTGACTGTTCCGTCCTTGACAACATCTCTAAAAATGTAGATAAGACAATTTCCTCTCATCTGTTCCCCCATATATTTGTGTTTGGGGACTTTAATGCCCACCACGCCAAGTGGCTGGAACACTCTGTCAGACATTGCTGATGTCCATACCATGAAACTTTCAATCACTCAACCCCTTACTCAAGTAGTTGATTTGCCAACACGTTTCTCTAATAACACTAATGGAACTGACTCACTGCTTGATCTCTGTTTCACTTCTATCCCTGTCTCCTGCCATGTTATGCAGCTTTGCACTCTTGGAAACTGCTATCATGCTGTGGTTTCCGTTAATATCACCTTTCACATCCCCTCCACCCAGGAACCCCAGGCCAGCAGAATATCTTACTGCCACCAAAGAGCAGATTAGGTATCGTTCCGCGATTTCCTGTGACGTCCCTTGGAACAAAGTTTTTAGTTTTCCCGTTGAAAACTGTGCGTCCGAGGTCTCTTCATCGATGCTTTCATCCAAGCCAGGCAGTTACGACTTTTTTTTTTAATCATCTCACCCCAAGCAAGGCATTCCACTGCCACTATTGCGCATGGGGCTACATAGGGGAAGGTAAAGAGAAGGAGTGGTTAGACATAGGGAATGTCAGGAGGAAGGTGACAGATGAGTAAGGATAGCGAGGATGAGGATGAGGGTTGGGCAGATGGGAAGAGTGTTTGATAGAATGGGAGCAGGTTAGTGTGTGAGGAGGTGTCTATTGACCTTACATTTAAACTCCTGGAGATTGTATCCGTCGGGGAAGCAATCGTGTGGAAGAGAATTCCACAGTCGGGACTTAAACCCCATTCCTCATCCTGGTTCCTCTCTGCTTGCTTGGCTGCTATTGCACACAGGAATCACTTCTTCCGGCTTATTGGAGTCACGCGTCTGACCATAATAAGCGCCTTTTTGCCCCTGCCTGTAATGAGTGCAAGAGGATTCTAAATGATTCTAAGCTGTTGTTTGCTGAAAGAATGAAACAGCGTGTAGCATCTCGCAAGTTCGGCTCCAAAGACTACTAGCGGCTCTGTAATAATGTGTTAAATAACAACAAGCCTTTAATCCCCTCTTCTCCACCAACTCAACATTCGATTCATCTGGAGTACCCGCACCCGACTTTCCACCTAAAACTGAGGTTCAACAGTGACGTTCACATTACTCCCTCGCTGGTCTCTAACATAATTTCTAAGTTTCACCCCATAAGGCGAGCGGGTCTGACAGCATCCCAATCATTGTCCTGAAAAAATGTGCCCCTGAACTCCCTTCTGTCCTCTCCAAACTTTACAACTGTTACCTCTCTGCTTCTTGCTTTCCTGCCTGCTGGAATTACTCCTCTATGGTTTCTTTATTTAAGAATCTCATACCACTCTAATTATCGCCCTATCAGCCTTTTACCGATTTTTGGCAAAGTGCTTGGGGTTGTTATTAATGCTGAAGTGGTTCAACATCTCACAGCCCACAGCCTCTTCTCCAATCTACAGTATGAGTTCCGCTCCCCCAGGTCTACTGCTGATATGTTAACGACCACCACAGAGTATATATACCAGGCTCTTGATAAAAACGGCGAAGTTCGAGCTGTTACACTAGATATCTCCAAAGCATTTGACAGTCTGGCATGATGGCCTTTTATGCAAGCTACATGGCTATGGTATAACTGGACGATTGTTTTACCTAATCAAGTCTTTCCTTTCTAATCGCAAAATGAAGGTAATATTGAATGGACATGCTTCAAGATACTATCATACGAACGCGGGTGTTCCTCAAGGCTCTATTTTAGGACCTACGCTTTTTCTGATCTTCATCAACGTTCTCCCTGACGTAATCAGATCCCAAGTAGGCATCTATGCTGACGACACAACCATTTACTTCCGCCTTGATAAGAAATCTGCCGATACTGGCAAAGCAAATTTCGCTGCTGAGCTTGAAAAGGACCTCCAATCTGTGGTGGACTGGGGTAAGAAATGGCTCATAAATTTAACCACCATAGACAACCACTCCTATCCACCACCATCAGAATGGATTAGGCTAGTCTCTCTGAAAACAAAACACTGCGCCTCCTTGGCTTAAATCTATCAGCCGACTTCATGTGGAATGACTACATTGTGTCTATAGCTAAATCTGCTGCTTGGAAGGTTGGTTCCCTTTGTAGGCATAGGAAGTTTTTCTAGTCTAAATCGTCTTACACATCTCCTGCAGCTTCCTCTCTCGCACTTCCCGCCTGTGGAACTCGCTCCCGTATTCTTGCTTTCCTGACGGCTACAACCTCCAGAAATTTAAATGCAAAGTCAATACTCATCAACTAACCACTGGACTCTAGCTCTCTCCCCTCCCCTGTATAACCTTCCCTTTCTCTCCACCTATGTATCTGTCATCGCACCTGCTTTCTCAGCTTTCTGTTGTTCCTTTCTAACTAGTTTGTACTCCTCACTCTTTTCTAATTAATCTTTTTACATTTATGTAACCCCCTGCACATCAGTGGCATTTCCGCCTTGCTCGGGGTGAAATGATAAAAAAAATATATATATATAAATCTACCATCCGACCGTTCATTGAACACTGCTGTCACATCTGCTATTCATCTCGGGCTTTTTGACAAAATCTGACGAAGAATTTGCAATGTAATTGAACCTTTCTCATCGAAGTAATGTGGCTTCCCTCTGTATCTTCTACAATATTTTCCCGGCTACTAGACTAGCGGTTAGGTTCTGTTCTTAAAAGAAAATGTTTAAAACAAGACGTTTATTACCATCATTGATAACTGCCTGATGAGACATTGTTCTTTCAATGTCAAAACAAAATCTACAATTTTGTAATAGTTTGTAGGTAGCACCTTTTCTAACGTATATATACATTTTTTTTTAATCATATCACCCAGAGCAAGGCGGTAACGCCACTGATGTGCAGGGGGCTACATAGGAGTGAGAAGATTGGAAAAGAGAAAAACCGGAAACCTCATCCTAAACAGGAAACAAGGGATGAGCCTCTTCACCTGTTCAATAGACGTGGGTGAAGTATTTAGAGTACCAAATAATGAAAGACTGAAGAGATAAAAGGAAAATTAACCTAAAATTATATAAAAAATTTGAAAAATGTACAAAAATCAGTCATACTTTTTATTTAATAAAAAGAAACATTTTCACATTTTTGAAACTGTTTTCATTGCTGAAACTTAAAGAAAATTTTCATGAATATACAGCAATAATTTTCATTTAATATAACAGTTTACAAGAAAAAAAATGTACATTTTTTAAAAACAAGACAAAAAAAAATGTGCCAGTGCTTTGGATACATTATCTTTCAAAAGATTCTATTTTCCAAAATAAATGCTTACATAAAGCACATTTTTGAAAAGCATATTGAACGATTATTAGTTTCTGGTTCTCAAAGGTTTAATAAATACAGCAGACATATGGCTATCCAAGGTTTACTTGTTAACACATTCTTTCTTTATTATAATCACCATAAAGGATGATTTCCAGCAAAAAAAAAAGTGAATTTTTAATAATTCATTTCATAAGGAATCCTCACTTTAAAAAATTCCAGGGAAAATAAGAATGTGTGTGTGTACATATAAGAACCACTTTTCTGTCATTTGAAAACAATCAACAAGACACCATTCCTACAAATATTTTTTACTCAATCATTAAATTTTAAATTGAACAGTCCTTTAAGTATGAAAGTAAAAAAAAAAGCCTGTCACACATTTGTTTTATTAATGTTATCGACAGAATTACATTTTTGTATTTGCTGGTTTATAAATATAATGAGTAAACATTAATGGAAAGCATTTTTTTTAAACATAATTTAAATCATTGTTACCATGTTCAGTAAACTAAAACTTTTAACCAAACTAATTTTATAAATTTTGGAAATTAAACTTGTGCAGGTAATAGATATTCAAAAACTTAATCTTGTCGTAGACTGTTTTCACAAATCAGAAAATTGCTTCGTTTTCAAATAAAGATAAAATCCCAATGGATTCTAATGCACACATATGCACAAAGATCCAGAATACAGTAATTATCAGAAATATGTAAATATTGTCACTTTTCACAAGCTAATCTCTTATTCCTGAGTCTGCAGAATGCAAATAAAATTTTAAAACTTCATAAAAACCCAATTTTAAAAAAAAATCAAACAATCTTTCCTAGCCACCATCAGCATGGATCACACTAGTCTCCTTAAAATCCATACACTGCACCTCCTTGGCTGACCTTAAGTAGAACAACTACATTGAATTAATAGCTAAACCAATTGCTAAGAAGTTCGGGTCCCTGTGTCAAACCATATATATATATATATATATATATATAATGTAACCGGGTAGGACAATCTAGTAAGTAGCCGTAATGGACCGGTACTCGTCGTAGTCGTATGCAGTATGCTTAGGCGTAGGCTTATGCAATAAGCGTTCCAATAGGCGTAGTCCTAGGCGTCCCCGCCTTTGTCTGTATTTATGGTTGACACCAGCCAATCATATTACTGTGAGAGGAACCAAGGTGTATGTTTATTCATTACATCAGTTCCCGAACTTTGGACAGGGTGAACATTATTGTAATAAAGTGTAAGAGGGTACAAATCAAAACGATAACAAAATTTTCAATTTTAATGAAGCAGTTATGGCCTCTTTTGCCTTCCGTTATTTCTTTCTTTCTGATCTTAATGGGCTTACGGCCATATCACGTCGTAACAACGGTTCTCGTACGATCATCGAAAGATGCTTTTTTCAGTGCCTACAAGGAATTGTATGGGACATATTGACGTAGTGTAATGGCTAGCAAACTTGTCTCACTAGATCACGAATGACTAAGTAGTGATTTCTATTCAAACGAACTGTATTCCTTAGTTCCACCAATCCTGATCTCCACGACTAAGACCCGACGATACCACGCACATTGTAGCGAACCCTCCGCATTCTCTTCGTATTCTATTGGTGAGCAGCTTCTTTCCACAAACTGATGTTTTGTGGGACTGATTCCTATGACGATACTTTCTCGATCTTAAACTGATCAAGTCTAGGGTTAATCGTTATCTTCCCCACATATCTGCATAAACTATGTCTATTAATCAATAACCCATTATATATGAATCTACTCGACCCACAAGACTAGCAACTAGGTCCCACCCTTTTACTGTGAAACCAATAAATTGTAAACCCAGATTATACTCCATTAGCTTCTTTTCTCGCACTTCCCGCCAGTGGAATTCCCTTCCGTTTACTTCCTTCCCCGACAGCTATAATCTTTAAGAATGTAAATGTAAAGTCAATAGTCATCTCCTATCTCACTAACTTGCATTCTCTCTCCCTCTCTCATGCTCCTTTCCCCGTCCACTTCACTCTTATCAGTATTCTCATCCTTCTCTTACCCACTTCCTGACAACACCTATAATCTGTCACTCTTTCTCGTAACTTTCCTTCTACAGGATGTCTCAAAAAATGTACTCACACTATAACTGTCTCTAACATGCTTTTTTGGCTTTTTATGCAGGTGTAATTTATTAATCACAGCATGGCAGGAAAACAACTTAGTTTGGAAGAGAGGAAGTTTCTCCTGAAACGTTACCGGAAGACCGAAAACGCCATTGAAGTGCAAAGACGATTCAGAAGGGAATTCGCAAAACCGTCACCAACGCGTCGGACCATCGCTCACATCAGAGACAATTTTGCAGCAGATGGAACCGTCCAGAACGTCAACAAGAAACATTCTGGATGACATCCACATGCCCTGGAAAAGAAGAGCGTTGAAGGAAACACTCCTTCGATCACCATAGAAATCACTTCGACAAACTGGTCGGGAAACCCACATCTCAAAAGATAGCGTCTATCGCATCATGAAGCGTCTGCTCTGGGAATGCTATATTCCAACACTAATCCAGGCTCTCAATGAAGACGATTCTGACCTGAGAGTTCAATTCTGTGAATGGTACCTGGCAAAATGTACAGAAGATGCAGGGTTTTTATACAAAATTGTGTGGAGCGATGAGGCAACCTTTAAATTAAATGGCTTCATTAATCGCTATAATTGCACGTACTGGGGTCCTATACATCCTCATGTAACACTTGAACACCATGTAAACTTACCAGGAGTAACAGTGTGGTGAGAGATATCCGCATTGGGCATCATAAGACCATTTTTTTTAACGGATCTGTCACTTGGGAGAGTTACCTCAACTTGCTTCAGGAGTTTGTCTGTCCACAATTTTCAAAGACGTTTGGTGATGACGGCGAGATTTACTTTCAGCGATGTGCGAGTTCACCTCTATGCAGCTTTTTCAGATACATGGAATGGACGAAGGGCTACCATTGAATAAGCGCTACCATTGAATACCCTGCGCGTTCCCCAGACCTCACGCCCATGGACTTCTTTTTGTGGGGATATCTCAAAGACAATGTTTATCGCACCAAACCAAGAACAATTGATGCATTGAAATTAGAAATTGAAAGACAATGTCGCGATATTCCTAATGACCTGTTTCGTGTCGTTTGCGAATCCCTTGGTTCGCGTTATTAGTATTGTCTGGACAATAATGGTCATCGATTTCAAAAATTTGCGAACATGATTCTTCAATTGCATTTTTTCTTCTGTATTCGAAGCTATTCCATTTCACTCTATGAAGAGGCTCATCCCTTGTTCCCTGGTTAGGATGTGGTTTCCGGCTTTCTCTTTTCCAATTTTTTTACTTTTTTCTTTTCAATTGGAGTAGATAGACTAAACTATCGCCCGGTTCATACTCCACCCACGTCTTTTGAATAGGTGAAGAGGCTCATCCCTTGTTTCCTGTTTAGGGTGTGGTTCTCGGCTTTCTTTCTTTTTTTCTCCAATCTTCTTTCACTTTTTTTTCTCTCTTTTTTTTTTCTCAATTGCAGTAGATAGACTAAACTATCGCCCGGTTCACACTCCACCCATCTCTATTGAACGGGTGAAGAGGCTCATCCCTTGTTCCCTGTTTAGGATGTGGTTTCCGGCTTACTCTTTTCCAATTATTTTATTCTTAAGTAGCCCCATGCCTATACATTTCTGAATATTTTCACTTTAAATATTATCGAAACTTATTTATAAATGGAACTTTGTTTGTGTGTATCTGTGTCTGTATCTGTGTCTGTGTGTGTCCGTTACCTATAGACTCCGGAACGGCTGAACCGATTTTCTTGAAAATTTACACTGTTGTTCAATAAGCATCTGCGAGTGTTCTTCGCTAGGTTTCGCTAGGTTTCGCTAGGTGTCGAGGTAACCCCGATAAATATCGAAAACCGATAATCGAAAAAATCAGGTTATAGAAGGAGTGGTCCGATTTTAATCAAATTTGATACTCTCATAAACAAAGACATAAGAAACGATATTTAGAAGTTTCAAGGTTGCAGTTCTTACAATAGTGCAGAAAATTTCATATCGATACCAGGAAATCAAAATTTGTCTTACATCCATTCATTTTTCTTTCAGTCTACGGTTTCGCTTTAACTGGAAACAACTATTGCTTTTTAGTCTTTCGTGCCAACGTCCAAAGAGTCTGAGCTCCAGGACCATGGATTAGTTTTAAAGCTTTCATTACACCCGAGCAACGCCAGGTGTAATGAAAGTTGCTAATATAGCTAATTGCTAATATAGCTAATTGCTAATATAGCTGTATATTTTTTCTGCTGGTAGCAGTGAACGCGAAGCGTGTGCGATGGTTTTTATATTATCGTTATCATACTGTAAAATTATTGCTCCTATACCAAAATCACTAGCATCTGAAGTCACTACAATTTCTGCTTTTTTGGATCGTAGTGAATTAATGATAAATCTGACGTTAGTACTTATTTTATTCCTTCGAAAGCCTTCTAGTACTTATCAGTCGAGCTTCTTTACACATTTTTAAGTAAATTGTTCAGTGAAGCTCTCATATGTTTGCATATTAGGCACATAAATTTGATAATAGTTTGCTAATCCCAAGAATACTTGTAAAATAATAACGTTTGTTGTTCTTAATTGCACATGCCTTCGACGTATCTGTTTGTCGACCATTTTTGTCAATGAATTTTCCTCGATAAAAAACCGAATGCATAGTCATCAGCAAAAAAAAAAAGCAGTCCAAAGTAACAAATACAGGTAGTGGATGTTAAAATCAAGCAGGTACGAAAATTTAAATATCTAAGAAGTATTCTAACTGAAGATGGAAAATGCGACATAGAGATCCAAAGGCGAATTGGAATGGCGAAGAACGCGTTCCAAAAGCTGAGTAAAGTATTAAGACACAGGAAACTTTCACTAGAAACAAAGAAGAGAGTACTGGATTGCTATGTGATGTCAGTTCTTCAATATGGCAGTGAATGTTGTACAATATCAACAAAGATGAAGGGAAAACTTGAAACAACTGAAATGTGGTTCTACAGAAGGATGCTGCGGATATCGTAGACCGAGCATGTGAGCAATGACGAAGTGTTGGAAAGAATGGGAACTAAAAGGAAATTAATATTGAGCATCAGGAAGAGACAGCTGAAGTTCCTGGGACATGCGATGAGGAAGGGGGGCTTGGAGAACCTGATACTAATAGGCCAGATAGAGGGAAAAGGAGACAGAGGAAAGCAGCGGATAACATATTTGAAGGGCCTGAGCAGGTGGATGACAGAACGGGGGCTGCGAGACGTGACAGGAGAAAGCGTGCTAAGAGCCACCAGGGATAGGGAGACGTGGAAGGCCATGATCGCTTACGTCCGACAAGGCACATAGAAGAAGAGAATTAAATTTAGGCAAAATTCAATTTTCCTCACTGAATTTGAACCCATACTAATGTATTTTTTCCAAAACTGTTTTCACATGCCCAATATATTATCTTAGAGTTTGAGTTTTCGTTTAATGACAACCTCTGTGGGTTATTTAATGCCAAAAGTGTGGGGTTTTAAGGGTTTTTTTTAAATGTTCAGTTATAGTGAGAAGGTTGATTTAATCACAATCATTCTTTTGATGAAAAGAATTTATCTTTATGTATTTTAGAAAACTCAAGACATCTTCTAGTTTTGTATTCAAAAATTTAATGCTGGTAATAATTTTTTTCCTTCAATCATAACAATAATTTTTTTTTTTCCTTAAAAATGTATATTTTTCTATCAAGTCTATTTTCACATATATATTTATATAAAAGTCTATTTTTATACTTTCATAGTGTTTTGACCCAAGTTTGAACGTTAACTATTTGCCTATAGCTCGGACGTTAACAGGGGCTACCACTCCGGGTCAGGGTGGACCTGGAACAACAGCAATTAAAATTTAACCTAATATAAGGCCCAAGAGCCATTTAAGGTAGGGGGCTGGTGATTGTGGCTTTTCTTTCTGGGAGGAAGTTAAGATCACAAGGATATGTAGGATATATGTAGGATATATAACGGCTAATCATAGACTTTAAAAGTTTAAAATTTCAGTCTGTTCAACAAAGTAACAGTTCTTGGGGAAGAAGCTGCCTGGGTGTAACTTCTTCCTTACGAATGGAATACAAAAGTAATGAGGATGAGTTAACCCTGTGTACGGGGCATGTAACAGTAAAGACCTGAACTGGTACAGCCAAGGAATGTATTTCGCATGAATATATGAAATGATAATAGCGACAGAGTAGCAATATGCTTGCGACGTTTCGTTAGTCGAAAAGTGGCCGTATAATTGAAAATAATTCTTTACCCACATGGCAAAATTAATGAACTTTGTCGTGGCTTGAAAGTTTGAAATGACTTGTTGTCACTTACTCTCTTGTATGAGTCACTCGTTTCACCTAATGGGACAACAACACTAATGTGTGCAATCATAGAATATATATATATATATATATATATATATATATATATATATATATATATATATATATATATATATAAAATAATAATAATAATAATAATAATAATAAGAAACAATATACAAGAAAATGTCCATCTTTGAACTTTACCCAAATAAGAAAAACAAATACAAAGAAATTTGAATCTCGACAGGTGGGGCATTAGCGAGTTTGTTCCATTGGTTGTTAGCAAGGCCGTTTTCAGCCAATCAGAAAATAGTTTTTTCAAGGATGCTTATCTGATTATGCGAAAGGGTTTTTAGGTTCTTCTTCTCACTCTCTCTCTCTCTCTCTCTCTCTCTCTCTCTCTCACACACACACACACACACACACACACACACATTCTTAAGGGCGCAATTGGAGCTCCCTCTTTTCCATGTAAACAAAATTAGTTCAAAAACATTAGCCTCGTGTCACATACAGTTCAATGGAAAATTCGACCTGTCCTAGTTTCCGCTAATTTGAATACGGAGCTGTTTTCTAATTCACCGACAGCCACAAAACCAGCTCGCATTCCACCCGATAGGCACTCAGAAAGCAAGTGTCATTAGCCCTCTGATACATTTACATGCATCTGCGTGTTTAGCTCAGTGGTTGTGCGAAGAATCAACAACAAATCTTGATCAATAACATTTGATTTGAAGTTCTTTTTTTTTTTTAATCGTATCACCCCGAGTAAGGCGGTAACGCCACTGATGTGCAGGGGGCTACGTAATAGTGAAAAGATCGGAAAAGAGAAAGCCGGAAACCATATCCTAAACAGGGAACAAGGGATGAGCCTCTTAACCTGTTCAATAGACATGGGTGGAGTGTGAACCGGGCGATAGATAGATCTATCTACTCCAATTGAAAAAAACAAAAAAACAAAGTGAGAAGATTGGAAAAGAGAAAGCCAGAAACCATATCCTAAACAGGGAACAAGGGATGAGCCTCTTAACCTGTTCTTAACTTTATAAAATTAAGAACCTCAAATTTTAAAACAATGCCATATCCTTCAGAACTTAAGTAGACATGGCTCTCTACAGCTTTCTCTCTCTATTATCTCTGAATTGCTTCGATTTCTTGAAAAAGAGGCTGGTTTCCCATGGCCTTCTCCGCCATTTTGAAATCCGAGACTACCTTAAGTCTAGAAATTCCAGTTTCTCCTGCTACTAAGCTCGAATTGAGGAGAAGGGATGGATTCGTGACTTTTCCATGGGCATTAGAATGAAAGTAAATGTGTCAGAGAAAGAAAGAATTCGAACTCAGCTGATGGATGACGCTTTCCGCGCCGAAAACTGTTACACTACAAAGTTTATCTATCGTCCGGCTCACACTTCTCCTCGGTCTTTTGTAAAAGAAGAGAAATTCATCTCGTGTTTTCTGTTTAGGAGTGGGTTTCCGGTTTTTTCTAATGTCTACTTCAATTCATAACAATTCCGACTGAACTCTGAAATTTTATTCACTAATTGAATAAAATCTAGAATTAACTGTCTATCTTTTCATCTTGCAATTTCTTACGCTAATACAACTCCACACAGTAATCCTCTATCTTAAGTGGCCCTTGATAAGTTTTATCAAATTTTTCACCGTCTCACAATTTCCAATTTCTCCCTTTCAATATATGAGTATATCTATGACGGTGATTTTGACGTTTGGGCGTCCAGCAGTTAAGTCTTACAAAAAACAAAAAAATATCGCTCAATAACCCACATGTATGATTTGACTGTAGTGCTAGAGACTTGTGTAAAACAAGGTGCAGTTTAGATGGAGCTGATAAGAAGAAAATGATTCCATGATATCCCCAAACAGCCTTCTTCAGATTTTGAATTCATAGTTTTCCATCTCTTAGATTGTCTGCCACTCAGGTAAAGAGAGCCAAGTCTACACAGTTATTTAATCCATGACTGAAAAAAAAATGAGTCCATGCCTTTTCCAAGTGTATCAACGCGAAATGAACACAGACCGGCAGTTTACTCGTATATATATATATATATATATATATATAGTGTATCGAGGCAGCAAGTAATTTTCTAAACATATGCTGTTAAATATAAGAGACAATGAATGTCTATTATGTTTAATCATGAGCCGTTCTAAACGTCGTATTTTTGCTTTAATTTCAGTTGAAAATAAAGACAAAAATTCTCCAACATTTGGATAATTATTTATTGATTTTCTTCTAAGCTTTCGGCTCACATGAGCTATCTTCAGAGAGGTTGTTTAGACTGAAATATTATAATATCCACGATCGTAAAAGCGTGAAACCCATGGTCACAAACTCACACCAATCCAACTGAATATGTTAGCTCTATCACTGATATTGAGCACTTTCAAATAAGTACCGTGCATACATAAACAATATAATATATATAACAAATTGCATATATATATATGTGTGTGTGTGTGTGTGTGTGTGTGTGTGTGTGTGTGTGGAGACCCTCTTTAGATATTACTTTAGACCGACTCAACCACGGATCGCATCGTCGATCAAACAAAGTTGAATTGTGTTTTATAAATGCAAATCTTTCTCAGTCTTTCCAAGCATTAATATCTTCTCCGTTTCGTATCCTAGCGTAAGCAAAGTAGCAATGGATTTTTTCTATTTATTATTCTGACAAATTTTATTGCTTGAACGTTATTTTTAGAAGACGCCCATATTTGAGTAGACGCTCCGTTTATTTATTAAACGGTATATTTATTTTCGTCTACCGGCCGGAATATTCGAGAAATCCTATTAATGAAAAATACACGCTCTTCGACAGAATTCGAACCTGTATTCCTCTTGGCAGATGAAACTATCGCGCTTTAGACCGACTGGGGTGTGTGTGTGGGTGGGTGAGTGATTGACTGATTTGTATTTTACGCCCTAAACCTTTCGTGGGTTATTCAAAGGCAGAAAATCCGTGAAAAGCGGTCGAACTGTTGCGTCTAGACACTTTGAACGCTACAATTTTTTAAAAATTGAATTTGAAAATTAATGTCTCTCGACATTTAACGTTTTCTCATGATGTATAATTATAATAAACCGTTTCATTTATATTCCTCCTCTCAACCTATATAATGTAAACATATACTGTTCAATATAACAGACAGTGAATGTCTATTATGTCTAATCATGAGCCGTTCTAAACATCATATTTTGGCTTTAATTTCAGATGAAAATAAAGACAAAATTGTTCAACATTTGGATATTTTTTATTATGCTGGTTCTAAGCTTTCGGCTCACATGAGCCATCTTCAGAGAGGTTCCAGGGACGTTAACATAAAGACATCCACCATCAAAGATGATTTTATCTTGTGTTGACATAAAACATTGCTATGCAATGATAACAGTCACCGAATAGCAGAGGCAGGTCGTAAATTTGTAATGCGATTCTATGACGTCAAACCGCGTGAAAAACTGAAATGTTAACAGAACCATATGTCTAAATGCAATGTAATGTGTTGTGACCAGATTGAAATGTGATTTTATTAAGTGTGGGTTGCTTTGATTTAATGTAGAGGGCCTCCAATATCTGAAGGTTTTTTTTTACTGTGTGTATGTGTGATTATTACAATCTCTGAACGGGCATGAAAATTGATACAGTCAGTACGTTGGTTTTCTGTAGAGGATTTACTTGTGTGGTTGTAGGGTTATTAGCGACTATGAGGTCAATTGTTTTACATTATATATATATATATATATATATATGTAGGGGAGGTGGCACGTGTTAGGGTCCCAGCGACGTACAAGTAGTGAACCCTTAAAAAAAATCAACTGTACATATTTATAATAAAATTTATTTAACCTATAACTGGCGAGAAGAGACAGGGTGATACCTTTCGCAAGGGTATTTTCGCGTAAGTGAATGCAAGGAATTCAACTGGAATTCGAACTCGGCTCCCCGAGTTCTCGTTTCGAACCAAAATACAGTATTAGATATGGCACAAGGCCGGAAGTAAGGGACACCCAGTGAGGATCGAACTCACTACTCAATTATACCTAGTTCTATCGAGAAAAGGTTGTTAATAATTACACCACGCAAAGGTGCCTAATTGTGATAATGTTAATGTCAAGGTTGTTGTTTTTCCATTTGTTTTCATCTGTATATATATATATATATATATATATATATATATATATATATATATATATATAAGGATGAGATACAGAGAAAACTAAGAAAATAATTTTGTAACAATAATGGATACATCAACGGAAATGGAGTCTAGACAGAGGTTTTGATCGACTGACACTCTTGCCGTTAAGATTAAAATAAGAAACTATGTATTCCCCAAAAATAAAAACTTTTTTTTTCAAATTTAAAGTCGATCTCTATTCTGATTAGTTAAACTGAACACACACATACATTTTTCTGTCTTCCAATATACATAAATAATAAACGTATTGTGTCTTATATTCAGATGAAAGTCACTTTCACAACAATGACATTGCCTGATGACGAGGTGAAAGTCTCGAAACAGAAATTTCCATGTCGCAATGTAAACTATATTAATTTTAAATAAAAAACAAATTTAATTATATATATATATATATATATATATATATATATATATATATATATATATATATTTCGCTAAAAAATCGCTAAAAAATTTGGTTAAAAATCACCTGAAGAAACCACTCATGGTGGAAACCAAGGTAGCGAAATAAATGAAAAATATTCAAAAGTTCTACAATATAATTGTATAGAACACATTTTAATACAAATGTGTACTGGTCTAACCCTATTAAGACCAAAAAAAAGTATTAAACAATATGTGTGTGTGTGTGTGTGTGTGTGTGTGTGTGTGTGTGTGCGCGCGCGCGCAAAATCCAAATATAAATATAAACAGTAAAGACAATATAAATGGACGAAAACTTTTCCACTTTGTCTTTTCACTTTTTATTTCGGATTAACACAAGGCTATTCAAAGCGGTGACTTAAGCCTATCATTATTATTATTATTTATAGATTTACCTTATTGGACTACCGTCATGACATCAGCACTTCCTCTCGCTACCACCAAGCAGCATTTTCTCCCTCACCCCAGAGACGAGAGATGACGCGCCTCTATTTTGCCTTTCGCCTGATTTTAGTTTGTTTTTCATTTCTTTCTCGCTTTTGTTTATATTTCAGTTTCAACTTTTGACCTTTCGGGATGACATTTCCAGTTTAATGGTTCTTTTAGAATAGGCACATCAGTCGAGAATTATAATATATATATATATATATATATATATATGTGTGTGTGTGTGTGTGTGTGTGTGTGTGTGTGTGTGTGTGTTCTACGAAATCTTACAGAAAGTTATGAAATGATATTTAACCGACATATTTATTTAAATTTATCTGTTTGAGCATTATTTATAACGGATACTCATATTTGATACATTGTTTATTTTTTCTATAATTAAACACTATATTGGTTCACACACACACACACACACACACACACACATATATATATATATATATATATATTGATTGATTGTTTGATTGAGTGTTTAATACTTAGTTTTTGGTCATAATAGAGTTAGACCAGTACACATTTGTATTAGAAAGTGTTCGATATAATTATCTTGTAGAACTTTTGAATATTTTCCATTTTTAAACGAGTTGTTATGCTACCCAGGTTTCTACCATGAGTGGTGTTTTCAGGCGATCTGGGTAGCATAATAAGTAGTTTAAAAATAGAATATATATATATATATATATATATATATATATATATATATATATATATAAGCTTAGACCCGATAAAAAAATCAACAATTACTGTGATTTTTTTTTGTTGTCTTTCAACGATATCAACATCAAGTATATCAGACGGTATGAACGGATCCTACACAAAATTAATAGACAAAACTTGTCTATATTATTCAATGAAACCTGCAGTAATATATATATATATATATATATATATATATATATAGTGCTAAATTGTAATGAAGCTTAGAGACAAAACCGAAGTTTTTTCCGTAGTTTTGCTGGTGGAAAGTTATTTTAGGCAAGCAGGGGTTTTTTGTCATAAAGTACTTGATATCAAGATAGGGATATAGCGTTAATAGAACCAGACTTCATATAAATACTAGTAACAAGAGGTCAACCCAAAATGGGAAAAAAAAGGCCAACTCAAAATAATGCATAGCTATACATTTAAGCTCGCGAAAAAAAGGTTAAGACAATACAAAGCAATTAACCACCTGCAATCTCTACACCAAATAAGAAACAAAATTTATCAGGCAAAAAGAATCACACACAAAGATATCACATTACACCAAACCTCATACGAGAGTCATTCAATAAATAAGGTGAATTTTTCGGTATAAGGTTTTCAAATGCAGATAGAGGCTTACTTTTTTTTTTTATTCCTTTACTTCTTTCTCAAAGGGATTTTTTTTTTTTTTCATATTAAAAAAAAACTTTGAGAGTTTTGGAGATAACAAAGATGGCCGACCAAATAGCATGCCCCAGGATTGAACAGAGGTCAGTTATCAAGGTTTTGGTTGCTGAAGGGTGCAAACCAGTTGAAATTCAATTGAGAATGTCAACTCTGTATAGTGCCAAATGTTTCAGCTAAAAAGATGTCTACATGTGGGCTAAATTGTTTAAAGAAGGATGGAGAAATGTTGAGGATGAAGACAGGCCTGGGAGGCCTACATAAGTGAGGTCTCCTGAGGTGATCGAATCAGTCAATGACCTCATTCAGTCTGACAGAAGAGTGACAGTGGATGACATTGCAAGGATTTGAGGCTATGTGTTGGGACAGCACCCAAAATTGCCCATGATGACCTTGCCTACTCGAAGGTCAGCTTCAAGGACTCACACAGCAGTCCAAACGGTGCAGACCATCAACAAGCCGGACTAGGAACTACTCCCTCATCCCCCTTACAGCCAAGACCTTGCCCCTTCAGACTTTCACCTGTTTGGTCCCTTGAAAGCGTTCACGAAAGAGATACAGTTTGAAAGTAACGATGAAGTCAAAAGTGCTGTGAGCGATTGGCTGAGACATCTGTCCAAAGATTTTTACGCTGATGGAATACGGAAGCTTGTGCACAGATAAGAAATGTGTGTTACACTGCTTGTAGACTACGTTGAAAAATAAAAAAAAGTAAGCTTCTATCTTTATTAGAAGTCCTTATACCGAAAAATTCAATGACCCTCGTATAAATACGCAGGTAATTTTGAAACAACAGCAGAAAACAAAAACCCTGAAGAGTGAAGACATCACAATAATGCTTTCAGGAAACTTCGAAGTTGGCATGACTTAAATAACATTGCTAAGTGACAAATTCTTCACATATATAAAGCGAGAACAAGAATAATATTTTTTTATATATCACTATAGATTTTCAAGGCGGTTCAGTGGATATCGGCTCGGAAATTAGAAATCAAAGAGCCATGTTCGAATTCCAGTTGAATCTGTTGCATTCACATAAACACAAATATCTTTAACAAATATATGAATCCGCCGCTTCTTCCTATGGGTTCAATAGTATAACAGATTGGGTTCTATAGCTTTGCAGTCTACTGCAGAAAGTAATGGCAACCTGCTGCGGGAAAATCTTCTGCTCAGTCAATCATGTCTCTTTCATGACATGATCACGCAAGCGTGTATCACGTGTAGCACTTAACTCAATGATAGATAAAGCACTGGGCTTACAATGACTATACTTAGTGATAAGAGAGATTGTATGAGTCCTGTTTAAATGAGGTAGTCAGGTTCAAAGTTGGAACCAGTAGTGATTTCAGTTAGCCAAATGACACATCCTAATAAAAGAATTCCCAAATTGTAATTAATAGAAAACTCCGTTAAAATTTTCCGGTTTTCCAATTTATTTTATTTTATTTTTTTATGAATCGTAATTCTTAATTACGATTGCGTTGTGCGTTGTGGCGCAGTGAATATCGGCTCGGAACGAGAAATCGGAGAACCGAGTTCGAATTCCAGTTGAATTCCTTGCATTCACTTACGCGCAAATACCCTTGGGAAAGGTATTAATCCGTCTCTTCCCTCCAGTTATGGGTTAAATAATAAGACAGATTGGGTTCTATAGCCTTGGTCGGCAACCAGTCTACCGCAGAAAGCAATGGCAACCTACTGCGGGATAATCTTCTGCCCAGTCAGTCATGTCTCTTTCGAGACATGATCGCCCAAGCGTGTATCACGTATGGCACTTAACTGACTGACTGAATTCTTAACACTTCCGTTAATGATCGTATATGTTCATTGTGAATTTTACGACAATAAAATATCCAAGGAATTTCTCTTATCGCGTCGGTAAAGATTTGAACTTAACAACTTTAACGAATATTGTAAAAATATCATAAATATGACTGGCAGTCGTTATTTTAAGAAGTGGGTACAAATGAAAAGATTTGACAACTTTTGCATTTCACTGAAACTGCCATGAAAAAACCTTATCTCCCCTTCTTTATTTCTTTCTTTCTTTCTTCTATTTGTTTTCATTGAAATCAATTAATGTCTTTTCCCCTTTTTCCACTCGATCAAAACGGAATTGTCCATTATTTATGAGATATTGACACAAGTCCTTAATATTATCTTTCGTTCTTTACTTCTTTTTTTTTCTAGCCAAATTCACATCTTACGAACATTTCATTTAATAATAACTTTCAAATAATTCAGCATACCAGGTTATTTTATTTCATTTATGGTAATTGAATTTTTATCGATTGCTTCCTCGGTTTCCTTGGTTCAATACAGTGCACCTGAAAAAAATCTAAATTATCTCGGTTGCCATTACTTCTCAGCATTTATTTTACTAAGATCCAAATTTGTCTATTTTCATCTATACATATATATATATACTAGCAGTATAACCCGGCGTTGGTCGGTTGTAATGAAAGCTTTAAACTAATCCATGTTCCTGGACGTTCGCACGAAAGACTAAAAATTTAATAATTTAGCTTGATTTCTTTATTTTTTTCTTGATAAAAAGTTCTATAAACCTTTAAATTAAAAAAAAATTAAACCTTTTCTTAACATCGTTCTGATCTTTATGCGCGCTAATATATATATATATATATATATATATATATATATATATATATATACTAGCAGTATATCCCGGCGTTGCTCGGTTGTAATGAAAGCTTGAAACTAATCCATGGTCCTGGAGCTTAGACTCTTTGGACGTTCGCACGAAAGACTAAAAAGCAATAGTCGTTTCCAGTTAAAGCGAAACCGTAGACTGAAAGAAAAATGAATGGATCTAAGTTAAACAGCTCAACTGATTTTATTCAGCTGTCCGGTGTTATGTTTTTGTTTTTAGTATTGTTTTTTTTTTTAATATCCCACATTGCCACAAAAAAATATTTGTTAAGAAAAGTAAAATTTGTAAGATCCTGAACGCAAATTTACCGCGGAAAACTCAGAAATCAGTGCACTTTCTATACAATTCTGTTTCATCGTCTCATCTCGGGGCATACGACGTTTTCATTTATATTCACCTACTACATATACATAATTCTATGAATAGGAATATAATTTTAGTCTGATGAAGCTTCTTTAAAGAAAGACATACGTAAAGCTTATATTGAATTCGATCAGGTTGTTGGCCTCTGTGCGCCCAATCACATTTCGGTGATTTATTTTTTCCCCGAGCGGTAAAAGGTAAGCTAAAATGTATTCAAGAAACAGAAACGGGAATGGCGGTTACTAGCATTTATTCGGTTATGTCCACTAGTATTTTTTTTTTTTTTTTTTTTTCACTCTTACCACGTCCGAGGTGAGGTATGACGATAAACTGCATCCCTGGTCGGGAGGTTTTTCAGAAGCGTGGAACCACATCTTAATTGCTGTTCTTCCCAGGTCCAACTGTTAGGGTTATGGTCAAAAAGTGAACCCCAAACTAGTGTCAAAAGAATATGAAAGTATAAATTTACATATTTATGGTAAAAATACGATCAATATATTTTCATAATAAAAAACAAAAATTATTACCAGCAATACATTTTTGGAAAAGAAATTACTAATGCTCCCAATAAAATTAAATTTTAGCATTAAATGATCCATAAGAAGTTGAAATTCCGTTAAACAAGCAATCACTCTTGCACACTTTGTCAAGTGACTGACGAAAATAATTAAAGAAGGTGGTGAAAGTGAGTTAAACTTATTGCTTTGAGATCGAGATGGGGTTAAAAATGAGAAAACTAAACGACAAGGATCCCCTTAACCTGTGGTTAACAATGTGTTTGACTACTCAAGCGAGAAGCACGAATTTTTTTTTTTTTTTTTTTTTTTTCAGGCAAAGACACGACTTGGTGACTTTTTCTCCCTTTTTTGACTCCCTTCATTAGTTAGCACGACCATTACGTCCTGTTAATACCGCATATATAATGAACTGTTTTGCGGTTTCATCACGTGGATGGAGAGAGAACGCCATGGTTTCAGTGAAACAAAGAAAGAAAAAAGTCAAGATAGAAATAGATTGAGAGAAAGAGAGAGTGAGAGCGAGAGAGAGTGAGTGAATCAGATTACGCTGACAAAACAGATACTACCCTTTGATTTTAATATTTATTTGCATCAAAATATGTCACAAGGGCTAAAAAGGGGTGGAGGAAGGACAGGTCATCGCTAGTATTACCTTAAACCTAGTCTCACTCTCTGACCCATACGTACTGACATTTTTTTTTCACGATAACAACTCATTTATACATAGCTATCGCACCATAATCGCCAACATACCTTGTTTAGATTATAAAAACCCTAGAATGATATTTTATTTATACAATTTGACGGGGAAGGTGCAAATAACAGAACTCAGTGATAATTACGTACAATGAGATAAATATATATATATATATATATATATATATATATATATATATATATATCTCTGTGTGTGTGTGTGTGTGTGTGTGTGTAGACGGATTATCACCTTTCCCAAGGGTATTTGCGCGTAAGTGAATGCAATTAATTCAACTGGAGTTCGAACCGGGCTCTCCGATTTTACGTTCCGAATCGATATCAACTGACAGTCAGTCAGTTAAGTGCCATACGTGATACACGATTGGACGATCATGTCTCGAAAGAGACATGACTGACTGGGCAGAAGATTATCCCGCAGTAGTTTGCCATTGCTTTCTGCGGTAGACTGGTTGCCGACCAAGGCTATAGAACCCAATCTGTCCTGCTATTTTATTCCATAACTGGAAGGAAGAGACGGATTAATACCTTTCCGAAGGGTATTTGTGCGTAAGTGAATACAATGGATTCAACTGGAATTCGAACTCGGCTCCCCGGTTTCTCGTTCCGAGCCGATATCCACTGTACCACAACGCACATCCTCAGGTCTTATTCGTCTTTTTCTATATATCGTATTCCTTCAGGAGCGAGGTGATCATAACCTTTCCTGACGGCTACTACCTCCAGGAATTTAAATGCAATGTCAATACTCATCTATTAACCACTTGACTCTAGTTCTTTCACCACCCCGTATATCCTTTCCTTTCTCCCCACCTTTGCAACTATCATCACACCTGTATTCCCACCCTTCTCTTGCTCCTTTCTAACTGGTTCGTCTTCCTCTTCACTCTCTTCTACTTAATCTTTTTACTTTTATGTAGCCCCCTGCACATCAGTAGCATTACCGCCTTGCTCGAGGTGATACGATTAAAAAAAAAATTTCTCTTGGTATCCCTTCTAAACACCGCTTTGCCATCCATTTTCTCAGACCTAACAGGTACGTCTCGCGCTGCTTTCCCCTGTCTCTCCTTCCCTTTATCCGACCTGCGAGCATTAAATTCTCCAGGCCCTCTTTCCTCATTACGTGTCCCAGGAAATTCATTTGTCTCTTCCTGATATTAAGTATGAGTTTTCCTCTCGTTTGCATTCTTTCCAACACCTCATCGGGGAATGTAAACCTACTATTATTTTTCAACCATTTCGCCCTTTTTTCCGAAAAATCTGCTCCCAATAGTAAAATAAAAATACAATAAAACTATGATATTATTTCATTAGATAAGCTTTGAATTTCATTAGATAAGCTTTGAATTTCATTAGATAAGCTTTGAATTGCTTTATGAAGTTAAAAAGTTATTATATTCTGAAGAAAAAAAATGAAGCGTTAAAAAATATAAAGCTTAATACCATTTTCGAATGCGAAGATTTTTTGGTAAATTTTCGTTTTAGATCTCGAAGACTTTTCCCCCTTCAAATTTATCCAAAATACCATTATTTCTGTGCAAATGTATATGCTGAACTCAAATCAACAATTAGTTATTGAAGAAACCTACCTTTTTTTATCTGAAAGTCCATAAAAAAAAAATAACTACATCTCGCACTTTTTGTCTTCCGTAACTCTCACGAAGTCATACAGAATGACTTTCTGCGTAAGCAACAAATTTCGGCCGATTTACTTCCTTTACTGAAACTTCCGCCTATTTACTTCCTGTAATGAAAGTAATACGCGTAGAAATAAAATCGCGTATTACTTTCATTACAGGAAGTAAATAGGCGGAAGTTTCAGTAAAGGAAGTAAATCGGCTGAAATAGACCGACATTTGTTGTCCTACGCCGAAAGTCATTCAGCAGTTAATTACATAACTGCGTTAGAGTTACGGGAGACAAAATGTAGTTCGATTTTTTCTGGACGTTCAGATAAAAAAAGGTAGGTTTCTTCAATAACTAATTGTTGATTTGAGTTCAGCATATACATTTGCACAGAAATAATGCTATTTTGGATAAATTTGAAAGGGGAAAAGCCTTCGGGACCTAAAACGAAAATTTACCGATTTTTTCTCAAACGATCTTATTCACGGTTTTCATTTTACAGCTGTGATTTTTGTGGACTTGATATGATAATTTTGCTTTCTGATCCTATAAGCGTTATACCAGCTACGCTAACCATGCATTGATTTGCTTGTACGACTAAATAAATATTTACTTTGAGATATTTTCGGATTATGGCAATCGAACATCGATATTGAATTACCATCTAACATTTCTTCTCATTGCTTTTGACTTTAAACAAAAACATGACGCAATGGCGTTTGTTACCGATTTTATCTTTCTTGATGGAAACGTGACAACATAGTGACACAAAATCCCTGTTGGGAACAAATATGCAGTATTTATTTCCAATGTGAAAGAGGATAGACGGGCAGAAATAACACATGATTATATATTTACGAATGTCATCTTCACGGCAGACTAATCATAAGACGAGATTCTTGTCACGTCCGTAGTCCTGGGTATGACTATAAACTACATCCGGCAGCAAGGCTTCTAATCAGGAGGTTTTGAGGTTTTGATTAATTCCTATTGACTGCAGATCTACGATAAACATTTATGAAAATATAAGAATGAAAGAAGGAAAGAAAGAATAAGGAAGAAGAAAAAATGAAAGTAAGAAAGAGAGAATGAGGAAGAAAAAAGAATGAAATGAGGAAAGAAAGAATAAGGAAGAAAAAAGAATGAAATAAGGAAAGAAAGAATAAGGAAGAAAAGAAAAGAATGACCGAAGGTTAGAAAAAATAAAGAAAAAATAAGAATGAAAGAAGGAAAGAAAGAATAAGGAAGAAAAACGAATGAAAGTAAGAAAGAAAGAATAAGGAAGAAAAAAGAACGAAAGAAAGAATAAGGAAGAAAAAAGAAAAAAGGAAAGAAAAATAAGGAAGAAAAAAGAATGAAAGAACGAAAGACAGAATAAGGAAGAAAAAAGAATTAAAGAAGGAAAGAAAGAATAAGGAAAAAAGAAAAGAATGATCGAAGGTTAGAAAAAATAAAGAAAAAGTAAGAATGAAAGAAGGAATGAAAGAATAAGGAAGAAAACAATGAAATAAGGAAATAAGGAATAAGGAATGATTATATATTTAGGAATGTCATCTTCACGGCAGACTACTCATAAGACGAGATTCTTGTCACGTCCGTAGTCCTGGGTATGACTATAAACTACATCCGGCAGCAAGGCTTCTAATCAGGAAGTTTTGAGGTTTCGATTAATTCCTATTGTCTGCAGATCTACGATAAACATTTATGAAAATATAAACAAAAAATCGCATTATAGGTTCATAAAAAATAATCGCACTTATAAGTTTATAAAAACATCCGGTATCATAACGATTTTCTATAAGCGTAGCTTAGATGTGGCACAATGCCTAAACTACGGAGCACCCAGTGAGGATCAAACTCACTATTTAGTCTGAATTGATCAAGGTTAATAACCATTAGAGCACGGCGAAGTGTCCCTTTTCGGTATGTGTCTCTTTTTGGATGTTTTGGAACTTTCTAGACTTCATTCATTCCTATCTTTTATCCTTCTTTAATTCTTTATTTTAAAAATTTATTTCATTTTTCTTTTCTTTTTTATTATTTCTAACCTTCTAGCATTCTTTTCTTTTCTTCCTTATTCTTTCTTTCCTTATTTCATTCTTTTTTCTTCCTTATTCTTTCTTTCCTTCTTTTTTTTTCCTTATTCTTTCTTTCCTTATTTCATTCTTTTTTCTTCCTTATTCTTTCCTTCTTTTTTCTTCCTTATTCTTTCTTTCCTTATTTCATTCTTTTTTCTCCCTTATTCTTTCTTTCCTTCTTTTTTTCTTCCTTATTCTTTCTTTCCTTTATTTTTCTTCCTTATTCTTTCTTTCCTTATTTCATTCTTTTTTCTTCCTTATTCTTTCTTTCCTTCTTTTTCTTCCTTATTCTTTCTTTCCTTATTTCATTCTTTTTTCTTCTTTATTCTTTCTTTCCTTCTTTTTCTTCCTTATTCTTTCTTTCCTTATTTTTTCTTCCTTATTTTTTCTTTCCTTATTTCATTCTTTTTTCTTCCTTTTTCTTCCTTATTCTTTCTTTCTTTATTTCATTCTTTTTTCTTCCTTATTCTTTCTTTCCTTCTTTTTTCTTCCTTATTCTTTCTTTCCTTCTTTTTTCTTCCTTATTCTTTCTTTCCTTATTTCATTCTTTTTTCTTCCTTATTCTTTCTTTCCTTCTTTTTTCTTCCTTATTCTTTCTTTCCTTCTTTTTTCTTCCTTATTCTTTCTTTCATTCTTACTTTTTTTTCTAACCTTTTTCATTCTTTTCTTTTCTTTTCTTTTCTTCCTTATTCGATCATTCATTCTTTTCTTTTCTTTTTATTCTTTCTATCCTTAATTTCTGTCTTTTCTTTTCTTTTTTATTTTTCTGACTCACTTTCTTTAATTCAATTTTTTCTCTTCTTTTTCTCTTTTAATTTTTCCTTTTTATTGTTCGTTTATCCTGATGACTTTTAAAACCCAACGTAAAATCCGAAAATTATCGGTTTAAAATATCCAATAAAATTATAGATTAAAAAATTCCGGTATTTTATGTTTGAAATCACGTTATTAATTATAAATTGTTTAAATCCGTTCTTAACTATATATTTAAAAACTCGTGTATCAATCATAAGTTTTAAAAGTTCTGTATTAATTTTATATTTAAAAGTCCAGTATTAATTATTATAGCTTTGAAAAAATCCGGTATTATTTTCAAAATTTTATTTCTACCAAATCCAAGCCTCTGTGACAAACATTAAAACTTGTTAGAAATAGCAAGACATTCTTCTTCTTCTTCTTCTTCTTCTTCTTCTTCTTCTTCTTCTATGTGCCTGGTTCTTACAGGATGAAGTCGACCATGGCCTTCCACGTCTCCCTATCCCTGGTGCCTCTTAGCACGCTTTCTCCTGTTACACCACGCAACCTCTATTTTGCCATCCACCCGCTCAGTACAGTCAAGTACATTACACATTGTTTTCCCCTGTCTCTCCTTCCCTCTATTTGGCCTTTTAGTATCAGATTCTCCGAGCCCTCCTTCCTCATCGCATGTCCCAGAAACGTTAGCTGTCTCTTCCTCATGCTCAGTATTAATTTCCTTTTCGTTTCCATCCTTTCCAAAACCTCATCATTGGTCACATGCTCGATCCATGATATCCGCAGCATCCTTCTGTAGAACCACATTTCAGTTGCTTCAAGTTTTTCCTTCATCTTCGATGATATTGTCCAGCATTCACTGCCATATTGAATAACTGACATCACATAGCAATCCAGTCCTCTCCTATTTGTTTATAATGAAATTATCCTCTTTCTTAATACTTTACTCAACTTCATGAATACTTCTTTCGCCATGCCAATTTGCCTTCGGATATCCGTGTCGCACTTTCCGTCTTCTATTAGAACACTTCCCAGGTATTTAAATTTTGTACCTGCTTGATTTTAGTATCCCCCACCTGTATTTGACATTTTGGGCTGCTCTTTTTGCTGATGACCATGCATTCGGTTTTCTTGCAGTTTGTTTGTAGTCCTTTCTTGTCACTCTCTTCAGCTACCTTCTGTAGGAGGTCTTGTAGTTTCCTTTCCATGTCTGATATCAGCATTGTATCATCTGCGTATCTTATGTTCTTCAAATTGTGGCCTCCGATAACAAATCCTGGCATAACATCTAGGATCCTCAGAATAATTTCGCGACCCAAGTTAAATAATAGACGCCAAATTATGAAACACAAGACAACCAAGGGTATCATTTTTAAATAAAATAAATTTGTATATTCTCTCGCACTAACAAGAGAATCTGAAATGAACAGATTTAGTTTATTGCAAGTTTGTTTTTTATAGGAACAAATTTATAAGAAATTTATTCACAAAAGGTCATATGAATTTATTTGAAGTTTATTTTTATAAGAACACGTTTATAAAAAAAAATTTAAGCAAACACCAAAGGGCGTATCAATTTATTGCAACGTTTTTTATTTTTCTTACACATAAGGTATATTAGTTTTTCATTTTCAATACCAAATATAAGAATCATCAAGTCAGTGTTTCTTGACTTTCATTGCAGCCTTTCTTTTAAGCTTTCCAAATTTAAAAGTATTGGATACAGATTTTACACTTTTCTCCTCCGCATTTGTTTCATCATTAGCTAATGAATTCATTTTTAGGAATATTCACATCATCCAAATCGTCTTGCTTCTCTGCCTCTGCAAGGGGGGGGTGATGTGCTGAGTTAGATATACTTCCAAAAGGTACAAATGTTTATAACTGAATTGAGCCATCTCCCCTTTTTATTTTCATTCAATCGACTTTATGATCTTCATCACGAATAAGCTCTAACATCATTTCCAATAGCAAATAATGTCAAGGTTTAATTGGATTTTTAATAAGTACATCATCGACCTTAATACCATTATTACAATTATTTTCATGAAGGTCCTTACATCGTTCTCTTAAACTCACTAAACACTCTTCAGACCAAAGTTCACGAAACTTGAGTAACGTGGAATCATGAATTTTACTTGCTTCCCTAATAGCTACAATTTCCAAGAGTTTAAATGCAATGTCAGTTGCCATCTCTTATCCCCTTAATTCCAGCCCTTCTCTTGTCCTTCTTCTGTCCATTCCCCAACATCCTTTGTATCTTGTTCTTCTCCCTTTTCACTCTACTCTCACAACTCTCTTCACCCCAGTATTCCTATCCTTCCCTTGCCCTTTCTCTGACACCCCCTGTAACCAGTTCCTCTTTCTCTTCGCTCTCCTTCTATGTAAACTTTAATTCGCCTTTTATGTGCGTTGTGGTGCAGTGGATATCGGCTCGGAACGAGAAATCGGGGAGCCGAGTTCGAATTCCAGTTGGATTTATTGCATTCACTTATGCGCAAATACCCTTGGGAAAGGTATTAATCCGTCTCTTCCTTCCAGTTATAGGTTAATAACAGGACAGATTGGGTTCTATAGCCTTGGCTGGCAACTAGTCTACCGCAGAAAACAATGGCAAACTACTGCGGGATAATCTTCTGCCCAGTCAGTCATGTCTCTTTCGAGACATGATCGCCCAAAGCGTGTTTCACTTATGGCACTTAACTGACTGATGTAGCTACCTGCGCACCAGTGGTGTTAACGCCTTGCTTGGGGTGAAGTGATTAAAAAAAGTTTTTGAAAACAGGATCTGAACAGCGGGTATCTTGATCATTCATTCTGAATAAAAAAAAAACTAGTATCAACATGAGGACGAAGAAACCTGTTGGGTGCAATAATCTCCAAATTGGTGTCAGACGATCATCTTTAAATAAATGGTCTGGCATTTAAAGCATTTTGAATATCTGAAAGAGTAGTCAGTCAGTTAAGTGCCATAAGTGAAACACGCATGGGCGATCATGTCTTGAAAGAGACATGACTGACTGGGCAGAAGATTATCCCGCAGTAGGTTGTCATTGCTTTCTACGGTAGACTGGTTGCCGACCAAGGCTATAGAACCCAATTTGTCCTGTTATTTAACCCATAACTGGAAAGAATAGACGGATTAATACCTTTCCCAAGGGTATTTGCGCGTAAGTGAATGCAATGAATTCAGCTGGAATTCGAACTCGGCTCCATCCACAACTCACATCCCAAAGAGTAGTGAGTAAGTTAAAATAATTAATTATTGAACGACCAATAATTTTGTAGAGGCGAGACATTATTATTGTTATCAGATGCTCCCAAGTACTTGCCCACTCATGTAGAATACAAGTGTGACACCTTGCCCCCGGCTGGCTTGCTACCCCTGGTCCAGAACCTGTTGTGATGATGATGACCCGAACCTGAGTGAGTTGATACTATCAAAACAGCACCAATTATGACGACGCTCTCGGGTCGCTAATCGTGATGATCGCCTCGTCACAACAGCTGGTCCTCAAGGCGTCTGGATGAGTTACGAAAAAAGTCTTTATATATATTTAAAAAATAATTAATTCTAAAAGCAGAATGTACAATTGTCGAATTTCAAAGTTTACAACGGAGAGAAAGATTCGTCTAAGTAAGCTGAGTTTTCGATTTTCCAAATAAAAAAATTCTTTTCATAACGGAGCGAAGTTTTCGTTAAGAATAATCAGAGCTTTCAATTTTCCAAATAAAAGAAGTCATAAGTATTAAATATTTTTAAGTAAAGCTCACATCGCGAATTACAATAAAGAACAACTAACAATACCACTAATAATAATTTCCTTCACTCCGTTATATTAAACCAAAAAGTATATTTACGTGGAAATAGGGTTACACAAAGGTGTTGTCAGATGTTTTATATTATAGGAATTAAATCCTGCGGCAAATTCATCAGAAGTAAAAACTTTCTCTGCAAGATTACATTCAGTAGTAAAGGATTTAGTATTATCACTATAAATATGAGATGCTACGTATGCCCTAAATATTGGTAAACCGGATAAAAGCAAGAATTATAGCATAAGTGCTCAGGACCTTGACTAAGTTCAATGTGTATAGTCAGTCAGTCAGTTAAGTGCCATACGTGATACACGCTTGGGCGATCATGTCTCTGACTGGGCAGAAGATTATCCCACAGTAGGTTGCCATTGCTTTCTGCGGTAGACTGGTTGCCAGCCAAGGCTATAGGACCCAACCTGTCCTGTTATTTAACTCATAACTGGAGGGAAGAGACGGATTAATACCTTTCCCAAGAGTATTTGTGCGTAAGTGAATGCAAGAAATTCAACTGAAATTCGAACTCGGCTCCCCGATTTCTTGTCCCAAGTCGATATCCACTGCACCACAACGCATATCCTAATTTGTATAGTACATATATTTAAACAAGTAAGTAAATACATTTTACTTACACCTCTATCATCTTTTGCCAAAACATGTCCCGTATAATTAATATACGTAAAAAGGAAGGGTTTGATAAATTTCATTCTTTGTTTGGGCAAATTTGTAACTTTAGGATACCTAAAGGAAAAGGCATTCAATTTTTTACGCAAGTAGCATTCAGAAATTACATTCTTCATCGTATGCCAGGCTTTAGGAATCTATAATCCAAATAATCTAAATTTGTTTAAATTTGCAGCAATGCCAAAATTGTGCCAAATACAGGTGGGGGGTGTTAAAATCAAGCAGGTACGTAAATTCAAATATCTGAGAAGGGTTCTAACTGAAGACGGAAAGTGCGACACAGAAATCCAAAGGCGAATCGGCATGGCAAAAAACGCGTTCCAGAAGCTGAGTAAAGTATTAAGAAACAGGACAATTTCACTAGAAACAAAGAACAGAGTACTAGATTGCTATGTGATGTCAGTTCTTTAATATGGCAGCGAATGTTGGACAATATCAATAAAGATGAAGGGAAAACTTGAAGCAGCTGAAATGTGGTTCTACAGAAGGATGCTGCGGATATCGTAGACCGAGCATGTGAGCAATGACGAGGTTTTTGAAATGATGGAAACGAAATGGAAATTAATACTGAGCATGAGGAAGAGACAACTAAAGTTTCTGGTACATGCAACAAGGAAGGAGGGCTTGGAGAACCTGATACTAACAGGCCGGATAAAGGGGAAAAGAGACAGAGGAAAGCAGCGGATAACATGTTTAAAAGGCCTGAGCAGGTGGATGACAGAACGGGGGCAGAGAGACGCGTTACAGGGGAAAGCGTGCTCAGAGGCACCAGGGATAGGGAGACGTGGAAGGCCATGATCGCCTACGTCCTGAAGGGACAAGGTACACAACAGAAAAAAAAGAATGCCAAAATTATTTTCTTCGTCATGACAGCCATTGATTATAAGTTTAATCAAATGATTGTCTTTAGCAAGCAAAATAGAACAAATTATCTCATACTCATATCCCGAGGTTTTTTCTATTTTAGCTTCTGGAAGGATAATTCCTACTTTATCTAAAATAAAAGATTGCTTTTTAAAACTAAGTCAGGTGCTTATTCTCCTTGAAGTTACAAAAGATAAATAAATTTCTTTTCAAAGGACTTTTTCGCATTATTTTTATCAAGTGTTATTTAGCACACTCGGCACGGTCTATAACCACACCTTTCAGTCTGCTTATAAATTTAAATATCAGTCGTCACTCTGATTAGTCATATTAATTTCGACTTTTTTAAAATTAATAATAGGATTTCAGTATGTGATGTGTCCATGATATGAATTATCATTGAGTGAGCAATTCCTTTGTTGTCAATACTCAAACAAACTAAACTACTGACAGGCCAGTTTTCTTCAGCCATTCAGATCCAGAAACACAGAAATTGAAGTTTTGCTTATTTTTAAAGGGTATTTCTCTAGCAGGATTCTGCAGAGTATGTACACTACCGGCCATAATTATTAGACCACTTTTTTAAAAGAAATGGTGTATTTCATACTATTTTTAGTATTTATTGCCAAATGAAAATAGAATGGTTATTTTGTTATTATTATTTTGCAGAATTTTAGGAGGCAAAGAAGCAAAGATGAACTCGTCCGAATCACCCTAAATTTTCTTCATTTCAGCTGTCTTGATGTTGAGTATTAGCCTACATGAAATTGTTGCGGGGCTATCGACAGAAAAGGTGCCGTTAACCCCGCTGTGAGTTAAAGCAATACGATCGAATCAAGGACAACGAAATCGAGGGTTTATATGTTTCAACCAAGTTTTTATTTGCCTAAGCCGGCAAAATACTGATTTACAGAAACTTCGTTGTGGTCGCCGGTGCTGATTGATGGGATCGCTAGGTTCCAAGACGGTAAGCCGGTAGCTGGCTGGGTAGTACTGGTGCGAAGTTGGTCGTTGCAAATTCCGCTCCGGCTGTCTTTAGACGTACGGTCGTGAGTGTAGCCGGGATCTGCCTGGTGCGCCCGCTGTGTCTACTGCTTCTGCTGCTCAGGTAGGTTAGCCCTGAAAAGGGCTATTGCATACGTAGATGAGGAGCCCTTAAAAGGACTTGTGCATATCAGTACGGAAAGCCCTTAAAAGGGCTATATCAATGTAACAGAGAGTCCTAAAAAGGACTATTGTAGAGTGCTGCTGCTGCTGCTGGAGTTGGCTGCACTTGCTGGCGGCTGCTTCTGCCTGATGCGTCTGCCGGGTGCGTCAGCTGCTTGGTGCGTCTGCTGCTTCTGCCTGGTACGTCAGCTGCTTCTGCCTGCTTGGTGCGTCTGCTGTTCTTGCCTGGTGCGTCAGCTGCTTGGTGCGTCTGCTGCTTCTGCCTGCTTGGTGCGTCTGCTGTTCTTGCCTGGTGCGTCAGCTGCTTCTGCTGTTTGGGGGCAGGTTAGCCCTGAAAAGGGCTATCGCATATGTAATTGAAGAGCCCTTAAAAGGACTTGTGCATAACAGAAACGGGAAGCCCTTAAAAGGACTAGATCTATGTAAACAGAGAGTCCTAAAAAGGACTGTTAGAATGTGGCTGCTGCTGCTGCTGGAGTTGGCAGGTTGGGCTAGGGACGGCTGCTGCTATTGCGTGACTGCTCCTGCTGGCTTCTGGCGGCTGCTGCTGGGCTGCTGGAATTTGGTTGCGGCTGCTGCTATGGCGAGTGGCAAAGTCGGCCAGGCGCTGGTGGTAGGGGGAGCACGTCGCTCAACCCCAGGTCCCGCTCCTCTGGTTTTGGTTGAGAAACATCGGCCATGTTCTGTCGGCTATGGTCTGCAACATTGCCGAGCTAGTAATCTCTTGTTTGGTTAGTAACAATTTCTCTCTCCACTTTCGAATGTACACATGGGTTTTGTTTGCACCCCATGTGTATATAGATTAGTTTCAGAGTATTGTTTTTGTGTGCGAGCGTTTGTGTGTGTTTATACTTTGCTTTGTTGTTATTTTTCGGCGTTTTGGTCCCTGGAAATGCTGAGTCACCGGAAATTGATGGCCTCGCTTTCTTTTCCGGAGTGACGCGTTTTAGACATTTGAGCAGCCGGTCGTAGCTTCCGGCCGGGTGCGATAAGGCCCCCTTCCTAGAGGATTGATCATGATCAATTCACGAGAAAAAAAAAACGTACGATTTTAATTTTGCTGGAAAGTGGACTCTCCTACCTGATTTTGTTCGTATCTCTGGTGTGGTTACATCTTCCGTCGTTATTGGCAAGTTTGCGTCGGCAGGCGTTTCCTCTAGCCGAGCTGGTTTGAGTCGGTCGATGGAGACTGTGTGTTTTTCCTTGCCGCGCATGATTGTGACAACTTTCTCCGAACGTTTCAGCACTTTGAAGGGACCTTGGTAACTGGGCGTGAGAGGTTTTTTTACGGAGTCGTTTCTGACGAAGACGAAATCGCAGCTATCCAGTTCCGGTGGTATGTACGAACTTGTGGTTTGTTGTCGTGGGGGAGTGTATGTAAGCTTGGCCATTCTGTGGCATAGCTCCTGCGCAAAGGAGCTCGGTGAGGTTGTGCACAAGGTCTGCGGAGTGTGGAAATATTGTCCTGGTAAGGAGAGAGGCATGCCGAACACGAGCTCTGCTGTTGAACACCCTAAGTCGGTTTTGAGGGTATTCCTCAAAGAGAGCATGGTCATGGGGAGGTTGTCGACCCAGTTTTGTATGTCTAATTTGGTTGACAATGACGCCTTTAAGGATCGGTGAAACCTTTCCACTAGGCCGTTTGCGCAAGGATGGTAGGCGGTCGTTTTGATGTGCTTGACGCCCAGAAGTTGGGAGAATTCTCGAAAGAGCGACGACTGAAACTGTGGTCCCCGATCTGTAGTGAGAACTCGGGGTACGCCAAAGTTTGTGATCCAGTTGGCGAGGATAGCTTTGGAGACTGTGGTAGCGGAAATGTCCTTAATCGGTACCGCTACCGGCCACCTCGAGAAACGGTCTATGATTGTTAGCAGATATTGGTACCCCTGGCACATTGGTAAGGGTCCGACGAGGTCCACGTGGATGTGACTGAAACGTGCGTCGGGTGTAGCGAATGTTCCAACTGGGGATTTTGTGTGCCTGTGCGTTTTGCACTTTTGGCAAGGTATGCAGGTTGTGACCCAATTCCGGATGTCTTGCTTCATATTAGGCCACACGAATCGATCAGCGATAAGCCTGACGGTTGCTCGCTTGCTCGGATGGGATATATTGTGGAAATGGAGAAATACTGTTTTCCTGAGAGGTGGTGGAATGTATGGTCTCGGAGTATTAAGTGTGGTGTCGCAGAAAAGGGTTTTACTGCTAAATGGACAAGGGAATTCCTGCAGTTTCAATGAAGTTTCCTTAATGAGGTCGGGTATTGTTGTATCACCCTTTTGTTCGTCGGCTATCAGCTCCTGGCTCAAGATAGTGTTATCCATGGAGTTGACATCAGTTCTGGACAATGTGTCTGCGACAGTATTGTATTTCCCTTTTACGTGTTGAATGTCCGTCGTAAACTGAGAAATGTAGTCCAGGTGACGTGTTTCCCTGGATGTGTATTTGTCTGCGTTGACGTTCATTGCGTTGGTCAGCGGTTTGTGATCTGTGAAGATCGTAAAGTGTCTGCCCTCCAGGAGATGTCGGAAATGACGGATAGACAGGTAGATGGCCAGGAGTTCCCGTGAGAAGGTACTATATCTTCTCTGGGTTGCAGAAAGTTTAGCCGAGAAGAAAGCTATCGGCTTTCTTACCATGTTTACTTGCTGCTCTACTACTGCTCCTATTCCAACGTCGGAAGCGTCGGTTGTGAGAAAGATCCTAGTTTCCGGGTCATTTTCAATAAACGAGAGTCTAGTGAAATTTCTCAGTGCTGTCTTCGCCGTTTCGAAGGCCTGCAAGGATTCTCCTTCTAGTCTGACTTGCTTATTCTTTCGTTCTATGAGGTTCGTCAGAGGGGAAAGAATTGTCGAACAGTCGGGGATGAACCTACGGTAAAAATTTATCATCCCGACAAATCGCCTGATTTGTTTCGTGGATGTAGGCGTGGGAAAATTTTTGATTGCGTCGATCTTCTCAGGTAACGGCGTGATTCCGTATGCGTCGATGTGGTGGCCTAAGAAGTTTACCTCAGATGCTCCGAAAATGCATTTGTCAATGTTTAGCCGAAGTCCGTAATGTTCTATCCTGTGGAAAACTTCGTTTAGATGTTGTTTGTGCACCTTCGCATCCGTACTGGCTATGAGGATGTCGTCAATGTAAGCATATGCATACGTGAGGCCGCGCAGTACCTCGTCAATAAAACGTTGGAACGTTTGTGCTGCATTCCTCAGGCCGAAAGGCATCTTGACGTATTCAAAGAGGCCGAAGGGAGTGGTTACTGCAGTCTTTGGGATGTCCTCCGGAGCTATGGGGATTTGGTGGTAGGCTTTCGTTAGGTCTATTTTAGAGAAGACGCGTGTGCCTTGTAATCCTGAGGCGAAATCGTGTATATGGGGGACTGGGTAGCGATCAGGTATGGTCGTGGCGTTTAATCTTCTGTAATCGACGCATACCCTAAAGTCCGTGCTTCCTGGTTTGGGTACGAGATGTAGGGGAGAGGCGTATGGGCTGTCGGAGGGTCGGATGAATCCGTCCTTTAACATCTCGTTGAATTCCTTTTTTGCGTATTCCAGTTTATGAGGAGGGAGGCGTCGTGGATGGGAAAATGTTGGCTGTCCGCTGGTCTTGATATGATGCTGTGTTTGGTGCTTCTCCGGACCGGTGCCCGCGAGTGGCTGAATGATGTCTGGATATCTGTTCAGGATTTCGCTGTATTCTCGTCCGTGGTAGGCTGTTACGCTGATTCCTGTGGTGTTTTGTCGAGAGGGGGTGCCTTTGACAGAAATGTTTGTGGTGTTATCTGCTAAGGTTCTCGTATTCATGTGTACAGCTAGGTCATAGTGAGCCAGGAAGTCTGCTCCAAGTATTGGCGTTTTTACGTTTGCTTGGGTGAAAGTCCAGGTAAAATCGCGCCGCATGCCGATATTGAGCGTCAGTGTCTTGGTGCCATACGTCTCAATCGCTGAACCGTTTGCTGCCTGGAGCTTATAGAGGGCCGCCTTTTGGTCATGTTTTCCTCTGTGGGGTATCACGCTGATGACTGCGCCTGTGTCCACTAAAAATTTAATGCGGTTTTTTTGGTCCCAAACGTAAAAAAGGCGGCTCTGTGTGTTTTCACCGGCGGGTTCTGCCGCTCCTACCTGCCGGTATTCTCGTTTCCCGAATTTGGCCTGGAACTGTGTTTGCAGGGTGCCGAGCAATGTTTTGCCCTATTACCAAATCTTTGATGGTACCAGCATAATTCTGAGTCGGTTCGTCGATCCCTGCTGGTACTCCGTGTTCTCCGTCGCCAATTGTTGGCTATCGGCTTCGGGTCTCTTGGTTTGCGGTTGAGGAGTAGACGGATGTCCTGTAGCTGCTGTTGCATTACAGTTACCGTTTTTCGTAGATCCTCATCTTTTGTCGGTGTGTCGTCTGGGTACCGCATGGCACACACTCCTTGGTCCAGTTTTGCTGCGATACGGTCGGCGGAGTCTGCTACCTGGTCCAGTGGCGTGTTTTCCGCGATCGGCGCTAATATCTGTGTTATAGTGGTGGGCAGCTTGTCCATCCACAGTTCACGCAGAATAGATTCGTCCATCGAATGTTTTCCCAGTCGGCTCCTCATAAAGCGTAGGAGTTGTGAGGGTGTTCTGTCACCCTTGGTAACGTTGGTGAAAAGTTCGCGGAGTAGCTCCTCGTCCGTACGGCCGGTACGTTTTAGAACTGCGTTCTTTAAACAGGTATATGGCTCCTGCTCGGGTACATTTTCCAAGATGTCTACCACTTCGTCGACCACTGAAGGTGGCAGAACTTGCACTACGTAGGCAAATTTTGTCTGTTGCGACGATATCCTCCGTACCGCGAAAATTGCTTCGAGTTGAAGAAACCAATTTTTTGTGTTTTGGTGGTTGTATGGGGGTAGGCTTGAGGGCGGCATCGCTACGTTTATGGGAGCGTGCTGGTTCCACTCGTCTGTTGCCATCTTGATCGATCGTAAATATCAAACGTCGGCGGTCACCACTTGTTGCGGGGCTATCGACAGAAAAGGTGCCGTTAACCCCGCTGTGAGTTAAAGCAATACGATCGAATCAAGGACAACGAAATCGAGGGTTTATATGTTTCAACCAAGTTTTTATTTGCCTAAGCCGGCAAAATACTGATTTACAGAAACTTCGTTGTGGTCGCCGGTGCTGATTGATGGGATCGCTAGGTTCCAAGACGGTAAGCCGGTAGCTGGCTGGGTAGTACTGGTGCGAAGTTGGTCGTTGCAAATTCCGCTCCGGCTGTCTTTAGACGTACGGTCGTGAGTGTAGCCGGGATCTGCCTGGTGCGCCCGCTGTGTCTACTGCTTCTGCTGCTCAGGTAGGTTAGCCCTGAAAAGGGCTATTGCATACGTAGATGAGGAGCCCTTAAAAGGACTTGTGCATATCAGTACGGAAAGCCCTTAAAAGGGCTATATCAATGTAACAGAGAGTCCTAAAAAGGACTATTGTAGAGTGCTGCTGGAGTTGGCTGCACTTGCTGGCGGCTGCTTCTGCCTGATGCGTCTGCCGGGTGCGTCAGCTGCTTGGTGCGTCTGCTGCTTCTGCCTGGTACGTCAGCTGCTTCTGCCTGCTTGGTGCGTCTGCTGTTCTTGCCTGGTGCGTCAGCTGCTTGGTGCGTCTGCTGCTTCTGCCTGCTTGGTGCGTCTGCTGTTCTTGCCTGGTGCGTCAGCTGCTTCTGCTGTTTGGGGGCAGGTTAGCCCTGAAAAGGGCTATCGCATATGTAATTGAAGAGCCCTTAAAAGGACTTGTGCATAACAGAAACGGGAAGCCCTTAAAAGGACTAGATCTATGTAAACAGAGAGTCCTAAAAAGGACTGTTAGAATGTGGCTGCTGCTGCTGCTGGAGTTGGCAGGTTGGGCTAGGGACGGCTGCTGCTATTGCGTGACTGCTCCTGCTGGCTTCTGGCGGCTGCTGCTGGGCTGCTGGAATTTGGTTGCGGCTGCTGCTATGGCGAGTGGCAAAGTCGGCCAGGCGCTGGTGGTAGGGGGAGCACGTCGCTCAACCCCAGGTCCCGCTCCTCTGGTTTTGGTTGAGAAACATCGGCCATGTTCTGTCGGCTATGGTCTGCAACATTGCCGAGCTAGTAATCTCTTGTTTGGTTAGTAACAATTTCTCTCTCCACTTTCGAATGTACACATGGGTTTTGTTTGCACCCCATGTGTATATAGATTAGTTTCAGAGTATTGTTTTTGTGTGCGAGCGTTTGTGTGTGTTTATACTTTGCTTTGTTGTTATTTTTCGGCGTTTTGGTCCCTGGAAATGCTGAGTCACCGGAAATTGATGGCCTCGCTTTCTTTTCCGGAGTGACGCGTTTTAGACATTTGAGCAGCCGGTCGTAGCTTCCGGCCGGGTGCGATAAAATACACTTATCTCAGAAGAACGTGCATTATTGAAAAAGAATGCAATCAAACAAGCAAAATAAAAACGAGACGATTATACATTTAAACAATAATGGTAATGTTTTTTTGGGGTTTTTTTTTGGGGGGGGGGTTAATCGTATCACCCCGAGCAAGGCGGTAACGCCACTGATGTGCAGGGGGCTACGTAATAGTGAAAAGATTGGAAAAGAGAAAGCCGGAAACCACATCCTAAACAGGGAACAAGGGATGAGCCTCTTAACATGTTCAATAGACGTGGGTGGAGTGTGAACCGGGCGATAGTTTAGTCTATCTACTCCAATTAATAGATCTATCTTTTAAAATTATATTATTTTTATATTATAAGTTCCTGAAGATTTATTTCCACTGTATTATTTTCGGAAAACTTGACATTAATGGGTTGGAACATTCGACACATAGGCAATTACTTTTGACCAACCAAAAATATCCGCATGTTCACTTTTAAATGTCGTTCTTCCCAAAGTCATCTCCCCACGCCTCTCGTTCTTGTTGACAATCACGAAGAAAAAAAAATTCAAAGAAAAACAGAGTCAGCAGAAAGTATTATCGAAAAGAATTAGGTCACAAACAAGAGACGCTCGTGCGCGGACACAGAGAGAGATAGACAGAGACAGAGAGAAAGAGGGGCGCACCTACCTAGATTCATGTACACACGATACAATTCAACAGGCTCTATGACACAGCCTGAGTCCTGACCTAGCCATTCAGTGGTAAACATGTGCACGTGGTTTGTGCCCTATTTAACGTGCGCCTGCGCACACAAGTACAGCGGGCAAACAGTACTGCGTAACCGTACTCTTTTGTACCAAATGTAAGTCAGTTAAGTACCATGCGTGATACATTCTTTGGGTGATCATGTCTCGAAAGAGGCACGACTGACTGGGCAGAAGATTATTTCGCAGTAAGTTGCCATTGCTTTCTAAACACGCTGTTATAAATTTGCAGTTAATTTTAAGGGAAGTAAAAAAAATCCGTTCCTGTTTATGGTCTTCGGGCCGTGGACGTAATTCAGTAAATGGGTTCCATAGAAATGACTGAATGCATAAATAGATCTGCTAGTCAGATTGCTAAACAAATAATTCCATTTGGAAGTGTAGCCAAGGCTATAGAACCCAATCTGTCCTTATTATTTAACCCATAACTGAAGTGAAAAGACGGGCTAATTCCTTTCCCAAGATAAATGGATGCAAAGAGTCCAACTGGAATTCGAACTCGGTTCGCTGATTTGTCGTTCCGAGTCATATCCACTGCACCGCAATGCACATCCACAAAATGTAAATACCGTCTCGAATCTTCAAGACGGCGGGAATTTTTCAACTTATGAATTAAGAATATACGATTATTAAACTCCATAGCAATAATAATAATAATAATAATAATAATAATAATAGCAATAATAATAATAATAATAATAATCGTGTTGTAAAAATTATTTAAAAAATAATATGCGTGTCTCATAGACTAAAATACCTGATAAGGTTGGACAGAAAGATTTATCTGAACTGCCACTCAAAAAATAAAATTGATTTAATTTGGAAAAAAATATCAGAATAAACCAGATGTTATACTAGGAGCAAAATCGCCTGAATACAGAGAGAAAATGAATTTCGCAAATAACCAGGATATAAGAGACCCGGATATAAGAGAGATCCTGATATAAGATAAATTTTCTCAGGTCCCAAATTAGAGCCTGTGGTAATGTATATAAAATAGATCAAACCCTGATATAAGAGAAACACGGATATAAGATACATGTATCCGGTCCCGACAACTCTCTTATATCCGGGTTACACTATGTTATGTGAGCCGCATGAAAGTTTTTTGTTTACTTTTTCTTTTTTTCTTTTTTTTTTAAAATCATTTCACACGAAGTAGGGCGTGACCGCTACTAGTTGCAGGGGGTTACAGTGAGAGAAAAGACTGGGTACAGTGGGTATTGAAGAAAGACAAAAGATGAATGGGATTCAAGAAGATTACATAGGTTCCCAACCTTTTTGCTGCGATTACTCCAAAATACAATTTCACTATTATCCATTACCCTAATGAACAAATACCCGTATAGGAAACTATATTAGTGACAACAATTACAAAAATTTGACTATGATCACAATTCTATGATCTGGTTTCTAAAAAGTGAAAACATTTTGATTTTATTTTTTCCACGAGGCTTGAAAAAAAGATACTTTAAGAGAGATTGGGGTAGGGGGAATTCTTCCTTGAAATGCTGTCTCGTTAATAATTTGGCCCAGTGTTAAATTATAAGCTGATTGCCTTTTCCCAAACCAAATATCCATTACCCCCAAAATATCGGCTCATTACCCCACTGGGGTAATTTACCCCGAGGTTGGGAACCATGGAGATAGAAGATAGCAATTGACGTTCCATTTCAATTTCTGGAGATTGTAGCTATCAGGAACGCAAATAAACGGAAAGGAGTTACACTGGCAGGAAGAGCGAGAAAAGAAACTATTAGTAAAAGTGTCAGTTACATGTAACTATTTCAACAGTAAAAGGGTGGGACCTAGATGCCAATCTAGTCGTCTTCTTCTTCAATGTGCCGTATCCCTTTAGGACGTAGGCGGTCATGGCCTTCCACATCTCCCTATCCCTAGTAGCTCTTAACACGCTTTCTTCTGTTACCCCACCCAAAGCCCGCTCTACCACTCATGTGCTCAAACCCATCAAGTATTTTACGCGTTGCTTTCCCCTGTTTCTCTTTCCCTCTATCTGACCTGTGAGTATCAGATTCTCCAAGCCCTCCTTTCTCATTATACGTCACAGGAACTGCAGCTGTCTTTTTCTGATGTTTAGTATTAGTTTTCTTTTCGTAATCATCCTCTCCAAAATCTCATTGTTGCTCACGTGCTTGGTCTTTGGTATCCTCAACATCCTTCTGTAGAACTACATTTCGGTTGCTTAAAGTCTTTCCTTCATGTTTGGTGAGAATGTCGAAATTCGAAGGAACATTATAATAGTGAAAGATGTCTATAAGCAACGTATTAAGGATCAGTCAAAAATCATTAGATATAAAGTAAACAGTGTTAAACTGTTATGTTGTCTAAATCCTTTTATGGGGTAGTGAGTTAATTATGGCAATTTCCTCACAGAAGGGAAAATTTGGGGCAACAAAAATGCTATTCTACCGAAGGATGTTGAAAATATCATGAACGAATCATGTGAGAAACGAGGAAGTTTTAATGAAAATTGTAACAGAAAGAGGGCTTATAGTAAGAGACAGAAAGATACTTCTTTTTTTTTAATTGTTTCACCCCGAGCAAGGCGGTAACGCCACTGATGCACAGGAGCTACATGAGAGTAAAAGTTTAGGCAGGAGGAGGGTGAAGAGAAAGACGAACCAGTTACAGGGGGTGTCAGAGAAAGGAGAAGAGAAGAATATGAACACAGGGGTGAAGACAGTTGCGAAGATAGAGAGAAAGGAACAAGATATACGGGGTGATGTAGAAAGGACTGGAGTCAAGTGGATAAGAGATGGGAATTGACATTGCATTTAAATTCCTGGAGGTTGTAGCTGTCAGGAAAGCAAGTATATGGAAGGGAGTCGCACAGGCGGGAAGGGCGAGAAAAGAAGCTGATGGAGTAGAACTGTCGCCTGCATTTGGTTGATCTAACTGTAAAAGGGTGGGACCTTGTTGCCAGTCTGGTTGCCCGTGTAATTTCTTGTGGAGGGAGCATCACTGACCTAAGTTCGTCGGAGCAAAAGCTATGAAAATATTTATAGAAGAGACAGGGGGAAGCCACATCCCGCCGGTGAGAAAGTGACTGGAGTCGAGACCTATCACATTACAGATTCTTCTTTGGAGCCTGTCGAGAACACTGGGATGAACAGCAGGGGTGCCTGAACGGATATGACAACAGTATTTTATGCACTGTCGGATGGTTGATTTTTACATGTGCAAGATGGATTCAGGCGGAAAAAACTTCCTCGTCCGATGCAATTGATATTTCTGGAAAGTGGACTCGGAAGATTCACAAGATATCTTGAAAGCAAGAGGGACATAAGAAAGCAGTAAACGAACAGATAACAGAACAGGGCTTGGGTGTAACAGTGAAATTAATGACTTTACTTAAACCTTTCTTTTTTTTTTTCTTCTTTTTTTAAATTTAAGTTTGTACAAATTTCAGAGCCACTCAAGGTGCGTTAGAAAGCAGTTTGTACGGACAGGGGAAGATAATTGCTAACCCCATATTTGAACAGGTTAAGATTGTACCAATCAGGGAAAACATCCCTGGGAGTCGATTCCATCGAGCAATGCTTCGCGGGAATAAGTGGAACATAATTCTCACCGATGGAATACGGAGAGAATGTTGGTGGTTTGCTACTATATACGTGGGTATGGTAGGTCATAGTTGTGAAGGTTAGACCTGGTAGAACCAAGGAATGTAGTTCAACTCATGAATGTAGTGAAAGAGCAGTGAGAGGCTCACCACATCCGCCTGTGAGAGAGAGAGAGGCTGGAGGGTAGAAAGTAATTCTTCTCCAAGGACAACTCCGAGACGCTTTTAAACTCTATCAAGATTAGAAAGTGAAGACTGAGCAGCTCATACTCAAATGAATCAGGTCACAAATTTAATTTTTTATCTTTTTTTACAGTAAGGTTAACACTGTACAAGGCCCAGCGGTCACTGTAGATTATATTAAGTCAGTCAGTTAGTTAAGTGAAAAGTTTAATGAAAACAAATAGAAGAAAGAAAGAAATAAAGAAGGGGAGATAAGGTTTTTTCATGGCAGTTTCAGTGAAATGCAAAAGTTGTCAAATCTTTTCATTTGTACCCACTTCTTAAAATAACGACTGCCAGTCATATTTATGATATTTTTACAATATTCGTTAAAGTTGTTAAGTTCAAATCTTTACCGACGCGATAAGAGAAATTCCTTGGATATTTTATTGTCGTAAAATTCACAATGAACATATACGATCATTAACGGAAGTGTTAAGAATTCAGTCAGTCAGTTAAGTGCCATGCGCGATACACGCTTGGGCGATCATGTCTCGAAAGAGACATGACTGACTGGGCAGAAGATTATCCCGCAGTAGTTTGCCATTGCTTTCTGCGGTGGACCAAGGCTATAGAACCCAATCTGTCCTATTATTTAACCCATAACTGGAGGGAAGAGACGGATTAATACCTTTCCCAAGGGTATTTGCGCGTAAGTGAATGCAAGGAATTCAACTGGAATTCGAACTCGGTTCCCCGATTTCTCATTCCGAGCCGATATCCACTGCGCCACGGGTGAAATAATTAAAAATGTCATGGAAATCCACTAGAATCTGGAAATTCCATTTCCCATGCTTATTTTCCTGAAAGCTACAATCTCCAAGAATTTAAGTGCAAAATCAATTATATTAAGGCCTAGTTTATATGAATAGTAGAGAATTTTTGCCTTAGTAACTACTATTCTAAACAAACAAAAATAAACTCTAGGCTATAACATAAATTTTGCAGTGATCAAGGAAATATTCTCTTGGGAGTCTGTTCTATGGAGCAGAGGTTTGTAGGAAGAAGCTGTTTGAATGAAACTTAATTCTCACCGATGGAATATGGAGGGAATGTTGGTAGTTTGCTACTGTGTAAGTGGTATGGCGGATCCTTACCGTTAGGGTTATGACTAGACGGAACCAAGGAATGTAGTTGGTCCGAAAACGTACTGTGAAATTAGATATAGAGCAGCGAGAGGCTTGCCAAATCCCGCCGGTGAGAGAGAGAAGTTGGAAGGCGGAAAATAATTCGCCACCCACAAGAACTCGAACACGCTTTTGGTCTCTATCGAGGCTGGAGGGTGCACTCTTGGTAGCTCCCGCGCAAATATAACCACAGTACCACATTCTTGGTCTGATCTGGCTCTTGTAAACGTAGAGAAGTGAGGTACTTACTGTTATGAGGAAACACACCTATTCCTCAGATAATGAACTCTCCCTCCTATATAGATAAAAGTTAACAAAAAGTACTTGGGAAGTTCTTGGGAGTTCTTCAGATTTCTATTGGAGTTCAGCAAAACTACTAGACAGTTGATATTAGTCAGCAGTTAGCCGAATACTAAGGAGTCAGCTTTCAGTGGAAGATTACCAAGTCCCTAACATTTTGGGTACGTTAAGTTGATTAGCAACCGACTTAGCACGATTATAACCCTCAGTGCGAAAACTACTCCACAACACTTACTGAAGCAGTACAGAGAACAGACCAATTTATCTGCACACATAGCAGTGGATGCTGTTGGGCTTTTTCTTTTCAGATAAAGAAGAAACTCGAATGGACTCAAATGAATATGGAAGTATGAAAACAAAGGACAGTTATAGAGAACTAGCAGTATAGCCCGGCGTTGCTCGGGTGTAATGGAAGCTTTAAAACTAATCCATGGTCCTGGAGCTCAGACTCAGCCTAAAGAATATTTGTGTGAAGTTTAGTGAGAATCGGATAAAAATTGTGGATTTGTATAAAGGACATACAGACAGATAAACAGACACACACACAGACACACACAAACATCTTGCCTTATATATATATATATATATATATATATATATATATATATATATTATCGATTTTATGCACTATTGTAAGAACTGCAACCTTGAAACTTCTGAATATCGTTTCTTATGTCTTTGTCTATGAGTGTATCAATTTGATCAAAATCGGACCACTCCTTCTATAAACCAATTTTTTCAATTATCGATTTTTGATATTTATCGGGGGTACCTCGACACAAAACCTAGCTAAGAACACTCACAGGCGCTTATAGTACAACTGTGTAAATTTTCAAGAAAATCTGTTCAGCCGTTTCGGAGTCTATTGGTAACGGACACACACACACAGGCACATATACACACACAGACACACACGCATACACACACAGACAAAGTTCCATTTATTATATAAGTTTAGATACCATGGATAAGACATGTGAGGAAGAAAATTGAAACGTGAATGACACTCTTACCTCAGAAAGAGACAGTCGATGTTTCTGGAACACATTATAAAGAAAGACAGGAAAATTTAGTACTCACAGGAGGGGGGAAAGGGGCTTGTAGAAAAAAGCAGTGAGCAACTAAGCTTTTGTTTACAATAATGTTCACTCCTTTTTTTTTTTTTTTTTTTTTAAAAATCATATCACCCCAAGCAAGGCGATAACGCCACTGATGCGCAGGGGGCTACGTAAGAGAAAAAAGATTGTAAAAGAGAAAGCCGGAAACCACATCCTAAACAGGAAACAAGGGATGAGCCTCTTCACCTGTTCAATAGACGTGGGTGGAGTGTGAACCGGGTGATAGTTTAGTCTATCTACTCCTATACAAGAGTCATTCCATATAGATGAGGTTACAGAGTAAGTGGTACAGTTTATGTACTATTTATTTAGTTTATTTATTTATCGAGTTGGATCGTTGTGGTGCATTGGATATCGGCTCGGAACGTGAAATCGGGGAGCCGAGTTCGAATTCCAGCTGAATTCATTGCATTCACTTACGCGCAAATACCCTTGGGAAAGGTATTAATCCGTCTATTTCTTCCAGTTATGGGTTAAATAGCAAGACAGTTTGGGTTCTATAGCCCTTGGCAACCTACTGCGGGATAATCTTCTGCCCAGTCAGTCATGTCTCTTTCGAGACATGATTGCCCAAGCGTGTATCACGTATGGCACCTTAGCGATTGATAGTGTTGGTTGGTTGTTTTTGTTTTATGGCATATTATTTATTTATTGCTGGTAATACCTTTTTCTTTCAACAATTTATTGTTTTTTATATAAGTTTTGTGTCTAGTAATACTTTTTTTCTTTTTCGAGTACCAAGATTCATTGGGATTTGTTTTTAAGGGCAGGGTCCCCAAGTCCTACCCTTGTTATTTCACCGATAACTGGAGGGAAGGGACGGATTAATACCTTTCCCAAGGGTACCAGTGCTTAATTGAATGCAGGGTATTCAACTGGAATTCGAACTCTGCTCACCGATTTCTCTTTCCGATCCGATATCCGCTGCACCACAACGCACATCCGTCACTAAACGCTTACAGCACCTGGTATTCCCAAGCGGTCACCCATCTAAGTACTGACCAGACTCAACGTTGCTTAACTTCGGTGATCGAGCGAGAACCAGTGTATTCAACGTGATATGGCCGTAAGCACGCACATCCGACACTATACACTTACAGCACCTGCTATTCCCAAGCGGTCACCCATCTAAGTACTGGCCAGGCTCAACGTTGCTTAACTTCAGTGATCGAGCGAGATTATTTATTGTGCGGAGAGGAGATAATGTTAACCTTGAAATTGAAAAGTATAAGATTGTAATAATCGGGGAAGCATTCTCTTGGGAGTCGGTTGCACAAAGCAGCGGTTCATGAGAAGAAGCTGTTCGAGTGTAATTTAAATTTCACTAATGGAATGCAAAGGGAATGAGGATGGGTCGCTATAATGTGCCTGGGTATCGCGGGTCATAGCTGCGAATGTTAGAACTGGTGAAACTAACTGTCGTTCATCTGAACACTTTCTATGGAAATGGCAATAGAGTAGTGAGGGGCTTGAGACGTCTCGTTCGTAGGAAAGGGGTTGTAGGGTGCAAAATAATTCATCACCCACAAAGATACGGAAATCCTTTCTTTTTTTTAATCGTATCACCCCGAGCAAGGCGGTAACGCCACTGATGTGCAGGGGGCTACGTAATAGTGAAAAGATTGGAAAAGAGAAAGCCGGAAACCAAATCCTAAACAGGGAGGGGAAAATGAACACTGGACAGCTACTGTACTCTATTTGGGGCCTGATCTGGCACTTGTTAAAAGTAGATGATGCCCAAAATGTTTGTGTATTTGGATGGCAGAGTAGGAACAAGGAGCGATAGCAAAAAAAGTGTTAATTAGAGTAACAAAAGAGGTGTGGGGAGCATTGATCATCCACTATATAGATACTGAAAGAACCAAACATCGAAGGTTGTTCATTGTCTGTTCTCACAAAACCCAGCTGATTCCATTTTCTGTTCACTAAATCGCCGGTGAATATTTTATTTATATAAATTATATACACCCTTATTCAAATTAATTGAAATTATATACACCCTTATGCAAATTAATTGAAATTATATACACCCTTGTGCAAAGTAATTGAAATTATATACACCCTTATGCAAATTAATTGAAATTATATACACCCTTATGCAAAGTAACTGAAATTATATACACCCTTATGCAAATTAATTGAAACAACTGCTTTAGTTTCTTTTCTTTACGGTCAGTTTTAGACCCACTGAAGTGATAGGGTGTAACCGATTTCTATTTTTACCTCAGATTAGGTCATTTACGGGTGTGTGCGCTAGTATGAATCTATTTTTTTTTTATAATCATGTGGCTCCAAGCAAGGCAATTTACTGGCCACTGTTGTGCAGGGGGTTACATAGGAGGAATGTTATTAGAAAGAGTGACAGATTACAGAGGGTGTCAGGAAGAGAGTATGAGAAGGAAGAGAATACTGATGAGTGGGGAGGACGGAGAAAAAAGCATGAGAGAGAGGATATATATATATATATATATATATATATATATATATATTAGTCATCCACATACAAGCCCGTTTCGCTGTATCACAGCTCATCAGTGTGGCTAAACATATCCACTTGCTTCTGGCCGGGATCGAAACTCGACCGATGTAGTGTTTTTTAGCAAGTAGGTTTTATCGTAAAGTGCTTTATAACTAGCCCTGACGAGGGAGAACATCATAACGATTTCGGCAAAGTGAAAGTGACAAACTCTTATATCTTCTGTGTGCAGTGTTCATTCAAGATGTAGGCGATCATGGTCTTCCGCATCTCCCTATCCCTATCAGTTCTTAATAAACTTTCTTATGTTGTCCCTTCCAAACGTAATGTCTTCCATCCATTTGCTCAAGCCCTTTAAGTATATTACGCGTTTCTTTCCCTGTCTCTCTTTCCCCTCCATCTGATATGTGAGTATCGGGTTCTCCAAACACTCCTTTCTCATTACATGTCCGAGCAACTTGAGCTGTCTGTTCCTGTTGTTAAGTATCAGTTTCCTTTTCGTGTCCATCCTCTCCAAAACCTTGTCGTTGCTCACCTTTTCAGTCTATAATATCCTCGGCATCCGTCTGTAGGTTTTATCGTAAAGTGCTTTACTTGGGGCCTGTATTTGGATGGCAGAGTAGGAACAAGGAGCAATAGCAAAAAAAAATGAAGTGTTAATTACAGTAACAAAATAGAAGGTGTTTCTTTCCCTGTCTCTCTTTCCCCTCCATCTGATATGTGACAATTTTATGTTATACACATTATATGTGCTATAAGTATGTGTTATATTTTATATTTTTATACGTGTTATATATTACATGTGTTATATTTTATTATATGTTAAATAATATATGTTATATTTTATTATATAAGTTCTCGGACGTACTATCTTCCTTGGTTATTCAAAGCCTTGGTTATTCCAGGCCTAATCTTCACCGTCATGCTACTTTCTTTGTAGCAAGCTACCCTCATTCGCTCTGTACTCCATGGGTGAGAAGTTTGACTCGAACAGCACCTTCCCGCGAACCACTGCTCTGTAGAACAGTCTCTCCTTCATCTTCGCTGCAGATATAGGAGAGCAGATATCACATAATAGTCCGGTACTTTCTTTGTTTCCAATGAGTTTTTCTTGTTTCAATAAACAGTTCACTGAGACGAAAATGTTTAGAAAATGCTTTAATCGCTACATCATCCACAGTAACTTTGTGTTCAGATTCTTTTCGCGTTTCACGATTCTCGAAATATCTTTTTAGATCCCAATCTGGGATATTTAATAACAATGATGGAAACAGTAATAAAAAGAATGAGAACCTAAATTAAATCAGCTACATTATTTGCCTAAAACACATTTTTTAAAAAATTAATCTAAAATCTACCATCCGCCCGTGTATTGAATATTGCTGCCATGTCTGGTCGGGTGCCCCTGCTGCTCTCCTTGGGCTTCTTGACAAAATACAAAGGAGGATCTGTAACGTGGTTGATACTGATTTGGCAGACCGGCTGCAGCCGCTCTCACACCGGCGTGATGTAGCTTCCCTGTGCCTCTTCTACAAGTACTTTCATGGCTTCTGCTCCGATGAGCTTAGATCACTGGTGCCGCCTAAGCACGAATTTACACGAGATACTAGATTAGCAACTAGGTCCCACCCTTTTACAGTTAAACAAATAAGATGTAACCGTAAATTCTACTCCAACAGCTTCTTTTCTCGCGCTTTCCGCCTGTGGAACTCCCTTCCACAAGTCTGCTTTCCCGACAGTTACAATCTCCAGGTGTTTAAATGTAGGGTCAATAGACACCTCCTATCACACTAACTCCCAACTATTCTCACAACACTCTCATCTACCCAACCCTCATTCTCGGTATCCTCACCCGCCTATCACCCACCCTCTGTTATTTCCTATATTTAACCAGCCTTTCTCCACTCTACGTAGCCCCCTGCACAGTAGTGGCAGTGACATGCCTTGCTCGGGGTGAAACGCTTATAAAAAAAAAAAAAAAATCCCCAGTGTCTCTCGTTAGTGCGCACTTATCGTCGCAAGGAAGTCTTAAATGACGAAATACATTACACGAAAACTTTTTCCACTTTGCCATACATCTTTCTCTGAAAATTGTTCTTGATATTGTAGCCGTTGGGGAGCTGGTTAATTTTCTTTGATTCGGCCTTGTGTCATACTTACCTGAACTCCATACAGCTTACAAGTTTTATGCAGAATTATCATCATCAGAATTATCAGAAGGTTGGTAACAGGTTGGAATGTGGGAATATGGTATAGTGTAAGAATAAAGTATACATTTTTCATGTTAAAATAGAAATTTATTAAAAGGAAAGAATAACACAAGTAGAAGTTAATGTGCAATTAGAAACATTATTAAGAAATTAAGGGTAGAGTTCGTGTTTAATGAGAGAGTTAAAGGTATCAAGATTTGTAGAAAATGTTCGTAGTAGTAATTGCTGAAAAAGTATATGCGTAAGGACGTATGTATTCAGTAGGAAGGTCTTTGGATGAAGAAGAAGAAATTTAAAGAATCAACAGAAGGGAAGAGAAAGCGAACTGGATTTCTAAATCTTTAAGTCTTGCAAGTCGCTCCCATTAGTCAAAATCAGTTTAACACCTACTTGCGAAATCTGGTTTCTTTAAGCACATGGCCAATCCTTTTTCTATTTGGGAAAAACCAGGATTTCCCACGTCATTGTGAATTTTTGTAGAAGGTCAATTTTAATTCTTAATTTCTTATCCACTACAATATATAAAAATTTATTTGTCATTATACCATTAAGTCTATCTATCTATCTATCTATCTATCTATCTATCTATCTATCTATCTATCTCAATAAGAAGACTATCTATCTATCTATCTATCTATCTATCTATCTATCTATCTATCTATCTATCTATCTCAATAAGATGAGATCCTATCTATCTATCTATCTATCTATCTATCTATCTATCTATCTATCTATCTATCTATCTCAATAAGATGAGATTCTATCTATCTATCTATCTATCTATCTATCTATCTATCTATCTATCTATCTCAATAAGATGAGATTCTATCTATCTATCTATCTATCTATCTATCTATCTATCTATCTATCTATCTATCTATCCCAATAAGATGAGATCCTATCTATCTATCTATCTATCTATCTATCTATCTATCTATCTATCTATCTATCTATCTATCTATCTAATCTCAATAAGATGATCCTATCTATCTATCTATCTATCTATCTATCTATCTATCTATCTATCTATCTATCTATCTCAATAAGATGAGATCCTATCTATCTATCTATCTATCTATCTATCTATCTATCTATCTATCTATCTCAATAAGATGAGATCCTATCTATCTATCTATCTATCTATCTATCTATCTATCTATCTATCTATCTCAATAAGAATAAGATTAGATCCTATCTATCTATCTATCTATCTATCTATCTATCTCAATAAGATGAGATCCTATCTATCTATCTATCTATCTATCTATCTATCTATCTATCTATCTATCTCAATAAGATGAGATCCTATCTATCTATCTATCTATCTATCTATCTATCTATCTATCTATCTATCTCAATAAGATGAGATCCTATCTATCTATCTATCTATCTATCTATCTATCTATCTATCTATCTATCTATCTATCTCAATAAGATAGATCCTAATCTATCTATATCTATCTATCTATCTATCTATCTATCTATCTATCTATCTATCTATCTATGTCTGCTAATTATCTATCTATTCATCAAATTGTCCATTTTTTAGCAATCTCAGTCTATTATCTATGTATCTATCTCGATAACTATCGATGTTTGTACGCTTATTGGTTCTAGACGTGTATATAAATTCAGATTTTTCGTTTAAAATCACAGATTTTTTTTAACAATAAAATGAAAGAATTGGACATTTTTCGTTGGAAGTAATGATTTAGATAAATAGTAATAATTTCATATATGTCAACAGTGTAAGTTAACAAAAATATATAGGGTTACCCACCACGTAACCTTATATAGGTTGATGTTTTGCGAGCACGTCTAGCAAAGCATGAAGTTGCAATGACATTAAACAATTGTAACTGCACCCTTCGACTTTATTGAGTGGAAGTATAAACATGTGTAAGTGCAAATAACCTGTTGATCTAAAGAGAATGACTTATTTACCGCACTTCCCGTGAAGACTTTTTCTTTAAGCTGCACTTTTTAAACTTAAACCTGAATCGCCACATAAAACGGGCATTTTATATATCTTAATCCTTTTTCTTCAAAGTATCATGTGCATTCAGGACGTAAACGATCATGGCTCTTCACAATATTCTATACATCGTCGCACATAGTAATGCTTAGTTTGTCTTTTTACCTTCCCTCTCACTCACCGTTCTGCTATCAATTTAAATGAGATAGGTGACGAACTGCATGAACTGTTCCTCTTCTATTCGATATGCCCTGTGAGTTTTTCAGAGCCTTCCTTCCTTATCATGTGTACCAGAAATTAAAGATGTTTCTTTTTTAATTCTATGTATTAGTCATTTAATTGACACATGTGATACCTATTGAATATTCTGTAAAAAAAATTGTCATATATGTTATTATAACATATATGATAATTTTATGTTATACGCATTATATGTGCTATATGTATGTGTTATATTTTATATTTTTATACGTGTTATATATTACATGTGTTATATTTTATTATATGTTAAATATTATATGTGTTATATTTTATTATATAAGTTCTCGGACGTACTATATTCCTTGGTTATTCCAGGCCTAATCTTCACCGCCATGCTACTTTCTTTGTAGGAAGCTACCCTCATTCGCTCTGTACTCCATCGGTGAGAAGTTTCAATCGAACAGCACCTTCCCGCGAACCACTGCTTTGTAGAACAGACCCCCAAGAGGATTTTCCCAGACCACTACAATATTAACTTGTTCAAGTCTAGAGTTAACCATTACCTTCCCTTTCTATTAAATTGCCCCTTAACGTAATCCTGTACCTGGACGAACCACCAGGCCTTGTAGAAGGTGAATATACTGCAAAATAATTGTCATATCTGTTATATGTGTAGCCCGTAAATAGGTTCCCCTTGTGATATTTCTACAACCTCATTAGCCTCCATTGTTCGTGGAGAGCAAAGATGAGGAAAAAAGGAGAAGAAGAAAAATTAATGCCAACTGCGAAAAAAGTAGCCACAAGAGAATGGTTTTATGTAGATAATGATACAGAAAAAGCAAAAAATATTCTGTCGCCAAAAGATTTATTTGACGAGATTCTACCGACAAAACTGTCACCTTTTGTAAGAGAGAATGTATTATCATCACAGGTCTTTTTTTTTTTTTTTTTAATCGTTTCACCGCCAAGCAAGGCATTCCACTGCCACTATTGCGCTTGGGGCTACATAGGGGAAGGTAAATAGAAAGAGTGGTTAGATATAGGAAATGTCAAAAGGCAGGTGATAGGTAGTTGGGAGGATGGGAAGAGCGTTTGAAAGAATGGAAGCGAGTTATTGTGTTAGGAGGTGTCTATTGACCTTACATTTAAACTCCTGGAGATTGTAGCCGTCGGGGAAGCAGTCATGTGGAAGGGAATTCCACAGTCGGGAAGTACGAGAAAAGAAACTGTGGGAGTAGAAGTTGCTGTTGCATTTTATCGGTTTCACTGTAAAAGAGTGGGACCTAGTTGCTAATCTAGTATCTCGTGCAAATTCGAACCTAGGGGACACCAGTGGTCTCAGTTCATCGGAGCAGAAGCCATGGAAGTATTTATAGAAGAGACACAGGGAAGCCACGTCGCGCCGGTGAGAGAGAGACTGCAGGCGGTCTGCCAAGTCAGTATCGATCACATTACAGACCCTCCGCTGTACCTTGTCGAGAAGCCCACAAAGACAGTTAAAAAAGAACACGAAAAGACAAAGTTCTCGTGTAGAAGTCGAAAAAAAGGACTCATATTGAAAAAAATAAAAGAAAGAACCATTTCTTTGCCCACATGAATATCTAAATTCATCTAAGGGAGTGGTGAGAAGATTTTAACTTTCACTATGCAACCCGGAGGAAGAAAATTAAGATTAAAAAGCAGCAGGCAAAGAGAATTATAATAAAGAAATGTTGCCAAACAATACTAACGAATATACACACAGTATTTAATGTTGACAAGCGAAAATCTTATTCGAAGATTTTTCCGCTGTTGGTTGCTATTTGTTTCTATGGCAGACTGGTTGTTAGCCAAGGTTTATAGAACACAATCTATCCTGCTATTTAACCCATAACAATGGATAAATACCTCTAAGGGTATTTGTGCATAAATGAATAAAACGAATTAGATTGGAATTCGAACTCGGCTCTTCGATTTATCATTCCGATCCGATATCGATTACACTACAAGGCACAGTCTTTTTTGTCACCATTTCCTTAAAAATTCTTTATTGTTTACACGATCTGGCCATTGTATTTCCAGTATCCTTCTGTAGAACCACATTCCTGTTTCACGTTTGTGTTCCCGATAAGATGAAGAGAACATCAGATCGAAATTTGAAATCATCACTGTATTTGTTATTTTGATTTTAATTTCTTTTTCGTAATTATCAATATAAGTCGTTATTTTGACAAAGCGTCACTTGTTATTAATAGATAACCAGAAACCATCGAGTAAATAAATGTCGATAACGATAGATGGTTGTCAGCTCCATGTCTGTGTTCCAGAAGAGATGTTGAGGACATCCAAAACTATATTTTTCCAATGCTTTCCTGTGTGTCTGTATTTTTTTCAGCCCTTTTATTTTAGTTTTTGCTTCGGGTTTGACTCTAAGTAGGTATAAGTGTAGTTCTTAGTCTCAGCCATGATACCATTTACTCAGAGGACTTATTTAGCCTTCAAAATTCAGTTTACGACGAAAAATCTTATTTGCTATCGATAACAGGAAATCAAAATTTGACTTACATCCATTCATTTTTTTTTTCAATCTACGGTTCCGCTTTAACTGGAAACAACTATTCCTTTTTAGTCTTTCATGCCAACGTCCAAAGAGTCTGAGCTCCAGGACTATGGATTAGTTTAAAAGCTTTCATTACACCCGACCAAAGACGGGCTATACTGCTAGTATATATATATATGCAGGTTTAATTAAAAATGACAGACATGGTGTGATGGTTAAGTGTTTATGTAATTTTCTTTGGTCTGTTCATTATCTATCTATCTATCTATCTATCTATCTATCTATCTATCTATCTATCTATCTATCTATCTCATTAATGTAAATTTCAAAAAGAAAATTGAGTAAGAAACTGCAATTTGGTAAGTCCTTCCTTGTCTTTGAATAAAGTAAATTCGCCAATCTATGCCCTGTGCAATTTAAAAAAAAAAAAAAAAAAAAACAACAACTATGGATTCACTTAGAAACATTTCTTTTCCTTTCGACAAAGCAAACCAACCAACATAACCATAAAATGACACGGTTTCACCAGCCTAGTTTTTCGTAACCCTTCCCTGCAATCACCCTGTCACGATTGTCTGCCGCTGAGTGTCGGGTAAATTCGTCCTCTTCTCCAAAGAGGGTAGCGCGATGGCGTGATAATGATAGAGACACTTTTTACAGAAAGGCATGCAGATTGAGAAATGAGGTTAGCATCTGGGACACAATATAAATGACATTACAGAAATAGAAAGAAAGAAAGAAATTCGCTCATCCCTGAGGACAAGTCTAGTCTTTAGAACCGGTGTTAGAATTTTCGGTAAAGCTAAAACCCAACACAATGTAAAGGTTGTGGAATGTTTTTTACTCGTAAATGACAGAAGCAAAACTTCTAGCATTTAATAGCGAAAAGCTCAGTCATTTTATTTCGAGATTAGGCTCAGCATTTTACACTGTTATCGGGTGACGCTCGTTCCATGGTCTATTTGGAGTGGGAGTTAATATACAATAACTTATCTTTACTGTTTTTACGAGCGTTAAGCTTTCCAACAAAGAATCAGAGTGTAGTATATGCATATTAGCCAGTTGGCCAGAATCACATTAACCGGTTAGCTAGAATCACTTTCTCTGAAAAAGCTAAGTATATTAAGAAGTAAAAAATAGGGAAAATAGCGATGAATAGGATGAGAATGAAGACAGGTGGTAGGTAAGAATGAAAAAAAAAAAAACGAAACAAACATATGCACAGAGTATCTAAACTTATTTATAAATGGAACTTTGTCTGTGTGTGTGTGTGTGGGTCCGTTACCTATAGACTACGAAATGGCTGAACCGATTTTCTTTAAAATTTACACAGTTGCACTATAAGCGTCTGCGAGTGTTCTTAGCTAGGTTTTGTGTCGAGGTACCCCCGATAAATATTGATAATCGATAATCAAAAAATCGGGTTATAGAAGGAGTAGTCCGATTTTAATCAAATCTGATACACTCATAGACAAAGACATAAGAAACGATATTCAGAAGTTTCAAGGTTGCAGTTCTTACAATAGTGCAGAAAATCAATAATATAAGGCAAGATGTTTGTGTGCGTGTCTGTTTATCTGCCTGTATGTCTGTATTTTTTTCAGCCCTTTTATTTTAGGTTTTGCTTCGGGTTTATCTTTAAGTAGGTATAATTGTAGTTCTTAGTCCCAGCCATGATACCATTTACTCAGAGGGCTTATTTAGCCTTCAAAATTCAGTTTACGACGAAAAAACTTATTTGATATCGATAGCAGGAAATCAAAATTTGACTTACATCCATTCATTTTTCTTTCAGTCTACGGTTTCGCTTTAACTGGAAACAACTATTGCTTTTTAGTCTTTCGTGCCAACGTCCAAAGAGTCTGAGCTCCAGTTTTTGTCGTAAAGTGCTCTATATCAGAATGGAGATGAGCCTGGCTAGTGAAAGCATCATAACAGTGCCCTCACGAAGCTTCGAAGTCGACATGAACCTGTTCATATAAAGGGGTAAATACTTATATATATATATATATATATATATATATATTCTATTTGTTGTGTCCCTTCAGGACGTAAGCGATCATGGCCTTATACATCTCCCAATCCCTAGTAGCTCTTAACAAGTTTTCTCCTGTTACCCTCCCAAACCCCGTCGCTACCATCCATTTGATTAAGCCCATCAAGTATATTACGCGTTGCTTTTCGCTGACTCTCTTTCTCTCTATCTGACCTGTGTATATCAGATTCACCAAACCCTCTTTCCTCATTACACGTCTGAAGAACTTCATCTGTCTTTTCCTGTTGTTAATATGTTTCCTTTTCATTTCCGCCCTCTCCAAAACCTCATAATTGCCCGCATGTTTGGTCCATGGTATCATCAGCATCCTTCTATAGAACCATATTTCGGTTGCTTCAAGTGCCTGCTTCATATTTGAGGAGAATGTCCAGCATTCACTGCCATATTGAAGAACAGACATCACATAACAATCCAGTAAACTCTTTGTTTATAACGAAATTTTCCTGTCCCTCGGTACTTTACTCAGCTTCTGAAATGCATCCTTAGCCATGCCAATGCTTCGGATCTCAGTGTCACACTTTCAGTCCTTGGATTTTATACATACTGTTGCAGGGCATGTCATTTGTCCTGTTGTTTCCCTTAATTTTTATGCATGTTTCTTTATTAATCGTGCTCAATCTCTCTATTTCTGCACATTTGTTGCCTGCTTTGACCTGTCTGCATTTGCTCCTTATTTCATTGTGTAGTTTTCTGTATTCTGTTCTATGCCTAGGCATTGTTTTCTGTCTCCTTTGCATCATGTCGAGAACCTCATCAATTATCCACTCATTTTTTTCTTCTACGTTTGTTTTCCTTAGGGACAATGTTGGGACACTTTTTTAGTGTGTCCCATTTCGAGCTTCCGTTTCCAAATTGTTCCTTCTTTTTGTTTTTCCTACTGTCCGTATTTTCCTGCAGGTTGAGGTCGTTCACAAATCTGTTGTATTGTCATCTGTGTGTTGCACTAAGCTTCTTCAATCTCCGAAGTTTCATCCTTAGTTTAAATATGACTGGGAAGTTGCCGCTTCAACAGTCGGCACTTGGATAAGTTTTGCAATTGTTACGTTTTAATCCCGGACGAGCCCCCAATTTTGCTACGTTTTAATCCCGGACGAGCCTCCAATTTTGCTACGTTTTAATCCCGGACGAGCCCCCAATTTTTTTACGTGTTAAGTGTAACAAAAGGAAAAAAAAATGATTGACCAAAACTCAGAGATAAAATCACAGACAAATATTTAATTTAAAAAACTCACCAAATAAAATATTTACAAATATACAATTTTTGTTGCATTCAAAACAAGAAACACGGAGTTTACTACTGGCGATTATTACGAGGAGAGAAGGGGAAGGTAAAGTCAGTATCTTTACACCGTCAAGTTGGCGAGGAAGTTAAGTGCTATACTTTTTGGAAATCCTCAAATGAGTATATAAAGAATAAGTTTAAGTATGGTCAATGAAAGAGTCAAAAATATGTACTTACCCTTTTTGTTTCATGAGGTTCTCTTTCAGGTTTATGTTGGTCGGCAACTTTTTTTACAGATTCTTTCGGCTGGATATAAATCCTTGAATCACAACCGGAGTTGATAACAACAGCAAACCCTGGTAACTGACTACTCACTGCTCCAAACCTATTTTTACAGGGCTAACACCTAATTTGCATATTTCTAGAACCTTTCGAATTCTCTCCACTCTACTGGAATTTTCTATAATCTTCCAAAACGTTCTATTTCTAATTTCCTTATTTTTGCAACTACTTCATGAATTAAAACTTTTTCGTAATAACACTTAGGACTCAATAAATTTTATACATTATTGATATTATTTTTATATATAAACGTATCCTCGTGATACAATGAACAACTGCATTCCTGAATCTCCTGTTTATAGTTATATAATCGATTTGGTTTTTCGTTTCACCTTCTGGGTTTCTGTATGTCTTGGGTGTTCTTTAAACCAGGTGTTGGTTATTACCTGGTAATTGGTTTTGCACCACTGAACCCATTTTTCTCCTCGGTCCTTGCGGTTTCCCGGTACAATGTTGCCAACTGTTACCCCTTTCTTCTCCTTACCTACCTTGGTGTTCAAGTCTCCGATGATAATTCTAATTTTCTGGACCTTGGTTTTGTCAACTATGGAATAAAAAGATTCTATTTCTTCCATAGAGCTTTGCGTTGTTGGTGAATACACGACTATAATAGCGATGTCGAAGAGCTTTCTTTTCAGTTTGATCAAGAAAACTCTTTCGGATGGCTGACAGTATCCCAGAACGCATTTCTTCATTTCTTAGTTCAGTATTAAGCCGATTCTCTTTTCATTATTTTTACCGCTATGATCCTGTGGTTGTCACTGACGAAATCTCCGTTGTTTAGCTACTTCGTTTCACATACTCCAAGAATCTTGATATCCAATCTGCTTATCTCCAGCTTGACATTGTCCAGCTGTCCACAATTATTCAGCGTTCTAAAAGTAATTTTTTGTTTTGTGCTAACAGTCGCAGTGACACCTGTTGCTCACGTTGTTCCTTTCAGGGCGAGAGATCAGCTCCGAGGAACTGTGTCACTTTACACCGCTGGCGCTAACAGTCTTTGGATGACGATCAGGGGACAACTGTTGCCCTTGTCGATCCTTAACGAGCGAGGACTTTTCGACTTTGGGTTTTATATACCGATTTTCCAAGGCCATGATTGTTCTTGGGAATAATAGTGGAGTAGTTTCCCGTTGCCTTCTCTACGGTGATTTATCGAGACACCACCTCTAGTTAGCTAACCGTTGACACCTTGAGTGTTCTTTCGCTCTCTTTGTAGGTCTTACTTTTTGTCCTACAGGGTTGCTAACATCCTGCACTACTCACAAGTCCATGAAGTGGGGTATAGCCGGTTTAGTCGCCGACAGTCCGATATTAAGTTTGTTGCAGCATCATACATAAATAATGAGTAGAATAATAATTACATTTGTATGACTACCTGTGCCGATCGAGAGGGGACTTGGGTTAGACTATATAGCTGCAGGATATGGACTAATAGAACCGTATTAGTAGGGCGGCGGAGAACGAGAGATTGTGAATTATTAAGCTGTAACTTAGTATATGTCCGAATAAACACTTTTACGTCTTCAAATTTAAATATTTTCTTACTGAGTTAAGTGAAATTAAAATTACACTTTGAAATTGCCAAAGTAGGCATTTCACTTTTCCTTCAGTTATTTTCCTTAATCGACCTGAAAGTGGATTAGAGAAAAAAAGGATCTTATAGTATATATATATATATATATATATATATATATAAAACAGTTTATAACAAAATTCAACTGGAATTCGAACTCGGCTCTCCGATTTGTCGTTCCGAGCCGATATCCACTGCACCACAAACCTATTGTGTCTTATATCTTTACAATCCTACCATCCCCGACTTTCTTGGAATTGACCGATAGGCAAACCAATTCCCTTCTTTCGATAGGTAAAGCCACGAGACCCGATAGGTAAAGCCACGAGACCATAAGTCTCCACTTCTTTTTAGATCACCTGTGCTGCCATTAAAAAGGTAATTTTAATATTTTATTTTTTTATTTTTTCCTGAATAATGTGTTTATTCAGGGTAAATTTCGCATGATGAAAATAAATTAGATTGACTGGCAAAATCCTTAATTTGAAGTGTATTTGCCTCGTCGGCTATATTTTCAGAATAATTTCTTTTCATTTTATTTACCTTATTTTTATTTCTTTGTGGCCTCCCTTTATCCATCGAGTATCATAATTCTCGCCTATGTCTACTGCATGTATTATTTCTGAGGATTCCTATATCTTTCGTAATAAATTTGGCTACTAGGCCTTATACTAAGTAGATACTTAATATCTGTTAACTTTTTGTATTCAAATCATGTGTGATTAACAACCCTGTAGGACGCACATTTTCTCCTACAAAGGGCAGATGAACTCTTACTCTAGCGGCTAGTCAGTTACCTAGAGTTAGAATCTCGATAAACCGCCGTGGAGAAAGTAATGGGATAATATTATTCCCGCGTGTATTCATTGCCTTTCACTTGGCGTATGTTACGCTAATCAATTACCTTAAATAAATAATGGACTATCCCGTTTTGACTGCAAGGAAAGACTGAAGAAAAGGATATATTTTTAGTGTTGTTTTTTTTTTTTTTTTTTTTTTTTAATCATCTCACCCCAAGCAAGGCATTCCACTGCCACTATTGCGCATGGGGCTACATAGGGGAAGGTAAAGAGAAGGAGTGGTTAGACATAGGGAATGTCAGGAGGAAGGTGACAGATGAGTAAGGATACCGAGGATGAGGGTTGGGCAGATGTGAAGAGTGTTTGATAGAATGGGTGCAGGTTAGTGTGTTAGGAGGTATCTATTGACCTTACATTTAAACTCCTGGAGATTGTATCCGTCGGGGAAGCAATCGTGTGGAAGAGAATTCCACAGTCGGGAAGTGCGAGGAAAGAAACTGTGGGAGTAGAAGTTACGGTTGCATTTTATCGGTTTCATTGTAAAAGGGTGGGATCTAGTTGCTAATCTAGTATCTAGTTCAAATTCTTATTTAGGGGGCACCAGTGATCTAAGTTCATCGGAGCAGAAGCCGTGAAAGCATTTATAGAAGAGACACAGGGAAGCCACGTCGCGCCGGTGGGAGAGAGACTGCAGGCAGTCTGCCAAGTCGGTATCTATCACATTACAGACCCTCCTCTGAACCTTATCGAGAAGCCCGAGGAGAATAGCAGGGTTTTAGTGAAAGAAAGAAAGAAAGAAAGAAAGAAAGAAAGAAAGAAAGAAAAAGAAGCTATCATGAGAAATACTACTCTTGTTCGTTTAACGTCTGCTTCAGTGAAATGAAAAGCCTTGTCTATTTTGAATCTTAAAAGTCCCTCTTACTTCATTAAATAATGACCGGCATTCATATTTATGATTGTTATTGCAATATTTTGTTAAAGTTGTTATGCTCAAATATTTAACGATGCAATAACAGGGCAATAACCACGGTTATTCTATAGTCGTAGAACTCGCAAGAAGCCTATTCAAATATTACAGTAAGAATTATCATTAATCAGAAAATTAGAATAGAAAAACTGTTAAATTTTCATGCGCACTACAACATATTCATTATTATTATTATTATTGTTATTATTGTTGTTGTTGTTGTTGTACTATGCCAGCCAACTACAGTAAGTCATCAGGTAGGCAGAGGAAATGTGTCGAGATATGTACGCATGCGTGTTGTGTTGCGAGAATGTCTGCATTTGGGACAATGCTTAAAAGAACGAAAGAAAGGTTTATCAGACATTTATCCTGAACTCTAGCTACGTTTGCAGTGAACTTGATGTCAGGTCAGGATGTCTCAGCAGCCTTTCACAATGCCATCTGACCTTATGCTAATAATTTGTAACTTAGCGGAAATGCCACAATGAAGTGCATGCGGTTGACATCTTTTATTATTATTATGTCATTTTTCATCATATTTCGATTGCTGCTATGGTTTTTTCTATATTTCCCATCATCCCTAGCGTTACATAGACAAAGTTTTCCTTAGTGTGTTGGTCGGCAATCAGTCTACCGCAGAAAGCAATGGCAACCTACTGCGGGATAATCTTCTTCCCAGTCAGTCATGTTTGGAAAGAGACATGATCGCCCAAGCGTGTATCACGTATGGCACTTAACTGACTGAATTTGTGTGTATCTCGGTTTCTTCACTATAACCTGTAGCTTGTGTGATATTAATACTTTTTTTCGATTCCGGTTCTCTTTCAAGTTTTGTTGATTCGTCTATTCTCGTTACAGTTCTTTTTATTTCAGCCTCTGTCAATCGGATATTCCGCATGATGGACCTTCTTTGGCTAGTTTATTTTAGTCAATGTACTTTCTAATTGTTTATCCAACTTTTTCTCGCCAAATGTCATATGTTTGGCAAGTGTTGTTTTTCTGAGGTTTGAGTAGCGCTTCATGAAATGCAGTCATAACGACTTTGTACTCCTCACGAGACCATTTTATTTTTTCTTACTTTAAATGCATGGTTGTGGATCGAGATGGAGAATTTGCAGTGCCATCATTAAGATTGTCTTGGTTGTGGGGACCTGAAAATTCATTCTTTGCGTCGGAGTTTGTTCCTATGGCAGATTTTTCGACCTCAGGTAGGTTCCCTTCTGAAGAAGGGGATTCCTGTTTATCCACAAGAAGAGCCATACTGGACTTTTTAATAAGACAATTTTTTGTATATCTCTTAAGCTGGGGTCTCCAGAGATTCTTTCAATGTGTTGTTTTGTTCCATTTTTATCATTCCAAGTGTACCTACTATCACTGGCACGATTCTTGTTTTCAATTTCCACATTTTTTCTATTTCAATTTCCAGGTCTTTATATTTTGACAGTTTTACAAATTCCTTGGTTGTTATGTTACAATCCGCTGGACAAGCCATATCAATTGATAGACAAGTTTTCTCTTTCTGGTTTTTAACAATAATGTCTGGCCTATTTGCTTCAATTTTTCTGTCTATGTAGATGTTGTAATCCCATAGAATGGTGACATCTTCTATTTCTGTATTATTATTATTATTATTATTATTATTATTATTATTATTATTATTATTATGTCATTTTCATCATAATTCGATTTCTGCTATGGTCACACTATCTACCAAGTCTGCGGAAAGAGTTAAGGCATTTTGTGGTGTGTTGTTATGGCAATATTTCATTTGTTTTTCTATCTCCCCTATCATCTCTACCTTTACATAGACAAAGTTCTCCTGACTCTATGGGCTGTACTTAACAAGACAATTTTTTTTTTTGTTTTTTTTTTTTTTGCATATCCCTAAAGATAGGGTTTCCAGGGATTTTTTCAGTGTGTTGTTTTGTTCCACTTTTTATCATTCCAAGTGCACCTACTATCACTGGTATTATTCTTGTTTTCAATTTTCACATTTTTTCTATTTCAGTTTCCAGGTATTTATATTTTGATAGTTTTACAAATTCCTTGGTTGTTATGTTATAATCTGATGGACAGGCCATATCAATTCGTATGAAAGTTTTTTTCATTTTGATTTTTGACAATTATATCCAGCCTATTTGCATCAATTTTTCTATTTGCCTAGATGGTGTAATCCCATAGATTGGTGACATCTTCTATTTCTGTTTCCGGTGTTGGGTGATGTTCATACCAGTGTTTGTTTACATATTTTCCAAAGTGTTTGCACGTTGTTCAGTGTAAATATTGTCCTACTCTATCGTAACTATTTTTATTTTCATTTGGGGCAAGTACAGAACATCCTGAGATTAGATGGTTTATTTTTCTTGGTATTTATCGCAGAACCTGCATTTTGGATCCATATTATCATGTATGATATTTACCAGAAAGTTGCTAGTGAAAAGACTGGTCTTGCGTTGTAAGAAAACCTAAAACAGTTTCAGGCTTTTATCCAGATGCATGTAACCATCGGTGAGTATTAACTTCATCAGCATCGGGTTTATTAGCACGTTCTGGACATTGGCCATGTAGAGGTTTGTCTTGCCAGCATTGTTTCATCTGTTCAAGAGCTTTATCTTTGGCTTTCTTTTTCATATTTTTGCCGCAATAGTTGGTTCTTGGGTTTTGTTTTGGTTTTCTACAGAATCTACTAAGTGTAAATCTTGTTTGTATTCACTGATTTCTTTCAATATTGATTTTTTTCTTTTTGTTTTCATGTTATTTAACTAATTGTATCATCCAGCCCTTTGTTGTTTCCATGTATGTTAGTCAGTCAATAGATGCTATCTTGTATGATAATTCTAGCTGAATAAGACCTCTTTTTCCTTCTTTACGGGGTACGTATAGGCGGTCTACATCAGCCTATGGATGATACATCTTGTGCTTAGAAAGAAGCTTTCTTAGAATCCATTCGTCTGATGTCATTCAGTGTCCAGTTCAAGATGTTGAAACTATACTGGACCACTGTGATGGCAAGGTTACTAAAAGACACAATTCTGCTCTGATGTAATGATCCTCGTAAAACTGTAGCTTTAGCACATTTATCCAAATTGAATTTCATTCCAATGCATCATTTTACAGTTTGCAGAAGATCTTCCAGCTCATTTTCATTCCTAGCATACAACTTAAAGACATCCATGTAAAATAAATGGCTTATTTTCTTTTCAGCTATTTTATAACCATGTTCTGTCTTGTTAGGTTGACTGGTATTACTGATATGCAAAATAGTAAGGCAGATAAAGAGTTGCATTGAAATATTCCTCTGCTGATGTTTATTTCACCAGACTTATAGGTTCTATTTATAGGATTGAGATAAAGTGTTGTTTTCCATACCGACATACATTGTTTGATGAAATTGATAACAACGGGTGATACCTTGCACATATTTAAAGATTTTAAAATCCAGGAATGTGGTACACTATCGAATAACTTACGATAATCAATCCAGGCAGTACTAAGCTTGCATTGAAGCATATAATATAATCTTAATATAATCTTATTAATAAGTAATTGGTCTTTACTTCTGTAACAGTCACGTTTGCACCCTTTTTGTTCAAGAGGTAGTATGTCGTTTCTTTCTATGAAGAAATATGTCTGTTTTATTAAAATAGATGTCAATAGTTTCTATGTTGTGGGTAGACATGTAATTAGTCTGTAGTTTTTCGGGATATTTGTGTATTTTTTGGGTAGAAAAGAGACAGTACTTTTGGTCATACATGCTGGAATTTTAATAGGATCGTTAACTATTTCTTAAAATTATTTGGCTATTTTTTGCGCTGTATTTATATAATATGACCAAAATTTAGGAATTTTTAATTATTACTTGAGATTTCCAGTTGTGTGCTTTTTTTTCAGTGCAAATTCAACATACTGCGATTCCAGTTCATATTTGTTCTGGTTTATTTTTCATTTATTCTGTCTCTTGCGCAATCCAATCTGATTCTTTGTTATGTTCTTTAAGGCAAATCCATATTTTTTCTTAGATCTGTATAACCTGTTTTACTTTAGTGGGGGAGGGCTGTCACTTCAATTCTTTGTTTACCTATTTCCCTATAAAAGTCCTTTGCATCGGTTTAAAAGTTCTTGTTCTGTTTGCAGAATCTTGATCTTTTCTCATAGCGTCCTATTCTTTGAGCCTTCAGTTGAATTGTTTGCTTTATTTTTTCTTTAGGTGATTGGACTTCATTTTCATTTCTAATGTTGTATTTCCTTTCGACTCTTCTGTCCTTTCTATCCCTTACACTTGTTTCACTTGCCAGTTCATCAAGTAATGATAATTCATTACTAAGTTGTTCGATTTCTTTTTTCTTTTTAAATTTTTTAAAGATCTTCATGTCTGTGAAATTGCCTTTTTTTTTTACTTTGATGTTCAATTTTTTGCTACTGCTATTGCTGATGTATATATAGCTTCATTAAGATTTATATGAGTGTCTTCTTCATCCAGAGTTAATCTGAGTGATGCACTATAGAGCTTAATAGTTTCAAGTTTATGCTTTGTTGGTTGGAATTTCGGAAGTTGTTCTCGTTCCTTCATTGTAATATCTGACTTATCGCCCGGTTCACACTGCACCCACGTCTATTGAACAGGTGAAGAGGCTCATTCATCCCTTGTTCCCTGTTTAGGATGTGGTTTCTGGCTTTATCTTTCCATTCTTTTCACTCTCTTCTTTTTTTTTTTTTCAATTGGAGTAGATAGACTAAACTATCGCCCGGTTCACACTCCACCCACGTCTATTGAACAGATGAAGAGGCTCATCCCTTGTCCCCTGTTTAGGATGTGGTTTCCGGTTTTTCTCTTTACCAATCTTTTCACTCCTATGTAGCCCCCTGCACATCAGTGGCTTTACCGCCTTGCTCGGAGTGATATGATTAATAAAAAAATATATGGTTCTTGATTTCTTTCTTGGCTTCTTGTATATTATTCTTGTTTTACGTAAAATAATTATGTTCAATGTGTTTTATTGCCGTCTTGTGACCGACTAAGATCACAGCTTTCGAACACTTCTAAACTTCCAGTGCGTTGTGGTGCAGTGGATATCGGCTCGGAACGAGAATTCGGGGAGCCGAGTTCGAATTCCAGCTGAATTCATTGCATTCACTTACGCGCAAATACCCTTGGGAAAGGTATTAATCCGTCTGTTCCTTCCAGTTATGGGTTAAATAACAGGACAGATTGAGTTCTATAGCCTTGGTCGGCAATCAGTCTACCGCAGAAAGCAATGGCAACCTACTGCGGGATAATCTTCTTCCCAGTCAGTCATGTTTGGAAAGAGACATGATCGCCCAAGCGTGTATCACGTATGGCACTTAACTGACTGAATTTGTGTGTATCTCGGTTTCTTCACTATAACCTGTAGCTTGTGCGATATTAATACTTTTTTTCGATTCCGGTTCTCTTTCAAGTTTTGTTGATTCGTCTATTCTCGTTACAGTTCTTTTTATTTCAGCCTCTGTCAATCGGATATTCCGCATGATGGACCTTCTTTGGCTAGTCTATTTTAGTCAATGTACTTTCTAATTGTTTATCCAACTTTTTCTCGCCAAATGTCATATGTTTGGCAAGTGTTGTTTTTCTGAGGTTTGAGTAGCGCTTCATGAAATGCAGTCATAACGACTTTGTACTCCTCACGAGACCATTTTATTTTTTCTTACTTTAAATGCATGGTTGTGGATCGAGATGGAGAATTTGCAGTGCCATCATTAAGATTGTCTTGGTTGTGGGGACCCGAAAATTCATTCTTTGCGTCGGAGTTTGTTCCTATGGCAGATTTTTCGACCTCAGGTAGGTTCCCTTCTGAAGAAGGGGATTCCTGTTTATCCACAAGAAGAGCCATACTGGACTTTTTATTTCTATTTTTAATTCTCATATTATTCCCAGGAGTGACGTTCAGGTCCAAAAGTCCACCCAAAGTTGACCGACACGTTGGGTTTTTTGCAAACAGGTTTTCGAAGCCTGTAGGGGATTGTTCGCGACCTCATAACGCAGTAGCCATCCATTCCTCGAAACGATTAACACCTTGAGTTGCGGACTGTTATTCTGAATTTTCCTTCTCCTAAATGGGTTGCCAAACGACAGTAGACAAAGAAGCGATTATATTTCTAAGAGAAAGAAGCGGGTAAAAAAAAAAAAAAAAAAAAAACTTGGAAGAAACAGCCACTCAATAAAAGAAAAACATCACAACACAAGAGTGTTAAGTGAGAGAGAAATATAGAGATGTTAATTTTTTCTCTTCCCTTTTTTCTCTTTCCTTCTTTCTCTCTTTTTTTCTTTTTTTAATTTTGATCAGATGAGTTATATAATTAATTTCAAAAAGGTTGTTACCATCACTAGTTCTTGTGAGGAAAATAATTGTCAAAAAAACAAAAATAATGGAAAAAAATTTAACATTCGTTTAATAATGTTTATCACTACTGTGAAATTTTAAAATAATTTGATCTCCCATCAGTATATTCAGTTATTAAACTTATCGAAAATAGCATTATCGACAAAAAAATAAATAAATAAATAAAATAGAAATAGAAACGTAGTCTTCCTAAGAAAGAATACCGTAGAAATTGTATTGTTTTTTTATATCGTATTGTTTTTTTGTTTTTTTGTTTTTTCATGTCGTATTATTTTTTTCTTTCCCTGTTTTTTTTAAGAAAAATTATATCGTAGTTTAAAAATAAAAATTCTTATGAAATATCGACAACTAAGGGATATATGAATAATAAGAAAACAAATTGATTTATCAATCAGGATTATTTAAAGAAGAAACAGATAAATTAAATAATAATAATATGAAGAAAAATTCATGTTTACGTTAAAATAGTAAAAATAACAGAATTTCATATAGGTAAAAAAAAATGTTACATTTTCTAGAGTTAATGAAAGCACGTCCGCTGTGCAAGTGATATTAATTAGTACGCAAGGTTTTTCTTTTCGGTTTTGAACAATTATGTCCGGCCTTTTTTTTTTATTTATTATCAATCTTTCTGTCTGTAAAAATAATAACAAACTAGCGATTTTCCTGGCGCGGGAGGAAGGGAGTAATTTTTCGTGGTAACACGAATTAATACTAGTTTTATTTTTTATAATGTATTATGTGAGAATCATTTTTTTGGCAGTTATTTTTCTTTTTATTACAGTTTTGTTTAGTTTTCAAATACGCCCAGAATTGGTCAGTGACGGACTGGTGGTCTGGTGGTAATTCAGGACAAATTAACAATTATATACACTACCGGCCATAATTATTAGGTCGCCACAGTTTTTTGGGTTTTTTTTAAGAAAATGATGTATTTCATACTATTTTTAGTATTTATTGCCAAGTGGAAAATTCTATATAAAAATAGAACTTTTTTTTTTGTTATTATTACTTTGCAAAATTTTACAAGGCAAGAAAGCAAAGTTGAACTCGTTCAAATCACCCTAAATTTTCTTCATTCTTTCATTGATGAAACTGCAATATAGGTAATTATTAAATATTTATAAATTCATTTGATGCACATCTTATTGTGCGGTATTAACAAAAGAACTATTCTATTTTCATTTACAATTATTCACTTGGCAATTAATACTAAAATTAATTTTTTAAATTTTAATTTTTTTAAAACACTGGGGTGGCCTAATAATTATGGCCGGTAGTGTATATGGTGGACTCGGTCGTTGCGGACGACAAACGAGGACTCAGTAAAGTGAAGAGGTGCTCAACTTCTATGTAACAGCTTGTCTTTCCCGAGTCTTTCACTTGTTTTGCAAACTTTTAGACAGGTGGAACATAGGGTTGACCCATTTCGCTCATCTGATTGGGAATCAGTTGCCACATGTTTCCACGAGTGAACAGCAAGTTCTTCCTTTCAAGTTTTCGTGTGACAAAGCCACAGTGACAGGTAAGGCTATCATTGAGAGAAGCAGTATGCTACCAACTTGCTTCAGTATTTGCATGCAATCGATCCTGAAGTTCAACCCTTGTATAGATGGGAAGCAGGACAGATACCAGTTCCTTCGCTCGGTTTTCCCAGGAAGAAAATTGGGATGCTGCATTGCTTTAAGATTGTCTTTGTTTATTTTTAAAATGCAATAATGGCCTTCTAAATGGTTTGCTATCATCCATAGTTGTCCAGCACACCTGTCATATTTGCATTTAGTCAAAGCTTCACTTTTCTAATGCGATCACTCAATTTTCTGTTGCAGATGGTATGTAGTGAATGCACGTGGAAGGCGTCAAATAGATTGATATGTCATCGATGAGTCAGTTGGATAAACATTTAGAAAGTACATTGACTAAAATAGACTAGCCAATGTAAGAAGGTCCATCATGCGGAATATCCGATTGACAGAGGCTGAAATAAAAAGAACTGTAACGAGAAAAGACGAATCAACAAAACTTGAAAGAGAACCGGAATCGAAAAAAAGTATTAATATCACACAAGCTACAGGTTATAGTGAAGAAACCGAGATACACACAAATTCAGTCAGTTAAGTGCCATACGTGATACACGCTTGGGCGATCATGTCTCTTTCCAGACATGACTGAATGGGCAGAAGATTATCCTACAGTAGGTTGTCATTGCTTTCTGCGTTAGACTGATTGCCGACCAAGGCTATAGAACTCAATCTGTCCTGTTATTTAACCCATAACTGGAAGGAATAGACGGATTAATACCTTTCCCAAGGGTATTTGCGCGTAAGTGAATGCAATGAATTCAGCTGGAATTCGAACTCAGCTCCCCGATTTCTCGTTCCGAGCCGATATCCACTGCACCACAACGCACTCTTGTGATGTGATGTTTTTTTTTATTGAGTGGCTGTTTCTTCCAAGTTTTTTTTTTTTTTACCCACTTCTTTCTCTTAGAATTACAATCACTTCTTTGTCTACTGTCGTTTGGCAACCCATGTAGGAGAAGGAAAATTCAGAATAACAGTCCGCAACTCAAGGTGTTAATCGTTCCGAGGAATGGAGAGAAGAAACGGATTAATACCTTTCCCAAGGGTATTTGCGCGTAAGTGAATGCAAGGAATTCAACTAGAATTCGAACTCGTCGTTATTCATTGCACCACATCGTACATCGGTGCAATATCCAAAATTCGGCACCAAAGAGTAGAGATGTCAGTACTACTGACTTGTACTCATCAATTTTCACCTTTGAATAGACATCAGGGGAATTCTAAAACATGTGATAAATATTGCTGAAGAAAGAACTAACCGTTCCAATCCTGCATTCAATTCCTTTCTCCATGTTAGCATCTTTTGATACAATAGAGCCAAGATAAGTGAAAGAGGAAACGGTTTTCAAGACTTTCCCTTCAACATAAACAGAGAGAGAGAGAGAGCAATAGCTGGGGACAAGATAGTCTGATGGACAAGTTCCATTTATTTTTGCTGATGGTCGGACTGAACGATTTAGATTCACGAAAGGATTTGTTAACGATCTCAATCTGTCCTGTTATTTAACCCTTAACTGGAAGGAATAGACGGATTAATACCTTTCCCAAGGGTATTTGCGCGTAAGTGAATGCAATGAATTCAGCTAGAATTCGAACTCGGCTCCCCGATTTCTCGTTCCGAGCTGATATCCACTGCACCACAACGCTTTGAAGTGTTGTTGGTTAAACAAACCACTAGTTAAGTGCCATACGTGATACACGCTTGAGCGATCATGTCTCAAAAGAGACATGACTGAATGGGCAGAAGATCCCGCAGTAGGTTGCCATTGCTTTCTGCGGTAGACTGATTGCCGACCAAGGCTATAGAACTCAATCTGTCCTGTTATTTAACCCATAACTGGAAGGAATAAACGGATTAATACCTTTCCCAAGAGTATTTGCGCGTAAGTGAATGCAATGAATTCAGCTAGAATTCGAACTCGGCTCCTCGATTTCTCGTTCCGAGCCGATATCCACTACACCACAACGCTTTGAAGTGTTGTTGGTTAAACAAACCACTAGTTAAGTGCCATACGTGATACACGCTTGAGCGATCATGTCTCAAAAGAGACATGACTGAATGGGCAGAAGATCCCGCAGTAGGTTGCCATTGCTTTCTGTGGTAGACTGGTTACCAGCCAAGGCTATGGAATCCAATCTGCCCTGTTATTTAACCCATAACTGGAAGGAATAGCTTTCCCAAGGTTATATGCGCGTAAGTGAAATGAAATTAATTCAACTGGAATTCGAAATCAGCTCCCCGATTTCTCGTTCCGAGCCGATATACATTGCACCACGACGCACAAACCACCTTCTTCTTCTTCTATGTGCCCTGTCCCTTCAGGACGTAGGCGATCATGGTTCTCACGTCTCCCTATCCCTTGTCGCTCTTAGTATGTTTGCTCCTGTTACTCCTAGCAACACCCGTTCCGTCATCCACCTGATCAGGCCCTGCAAATTTGCTATCCGCTGCCTTCCTCTGTCTCTCTTTCCTTCTATCTGGCCAGTCAGTATCAGGTTCTCCAAGCTCTTCTTCCTCATTGCGTGTCCCAGGAACTTCAGTTGTCTCTTCCTGATGCTCAGTATTAATTTCCTTTTTGTTGCCATTCTTTTCAACACCTCATCGTTGCTTGCATGCTCAGTCCACGATATCCGCAGCATCCTTCTGTAGAACCACATTTCCGATGCTTCCAGTTTTGTCCTCATTTTCGATTATATTGTCCAGCATTCACTGCCGTATTGAAGAACTGACATCACATAGCAATCCAGCACTCTTTTCTTTCTTTCTAGTGAAATTTTCCTGTTTGTTAGTACTTTGCTCAGCTTCTGGAACGCGTCCTTTGCCATGCCAATTCGCCTTCGGATCTCTGTGTCGCATTTTCCATCTCCTGATTTGTACTAAATCCAAACCTCACACCGTCCTTAACATTCTTAAATGTTGTTTCAAGTATAACAGAAAAATAAAAGTTCCAAAACACAACACTGTTTTGTGCCACTAAAGATAATAGATAAGTCGTACATCTATCCACTAGATTTAACCGAATTCATTCCCTGATTGAAAGACAAGATGGCACTAAGCATCCTTTCAGATTCCAAATTATTACCCCAAGAGCATCCATTGGAACGATATCAAAGACTTTAGTGAGATCAATGAAAGTAACAAATAAGTCATTGTCACGCTCTCCTGCTTTCTCCTGTATTTGCTTTAAATGAAACTCTTGTTCATACTCCTTGTACCAAACCAAAAGCCACACTGACAGTCAGACAAGATTTAATCGGCCAGAAAAGAGTTGAGTCTGTTGAAGATGATCCTGACAAGATTTTTTTCCAGCAACTCAACTGAGGGAAGATTCCACTGTATTTGTCACATTCACATTTTTGCTTGTAGATAATCTAAATCTAAACTTATTTATAAATGGAACTTTGTCTGTGTGTGTGTGTGTGTGTATGTGTGTGTGTGTGTGTGTGTGTGTCCGTTACCTATAGAATCCGAAACGGCTGAACCGATTTCTTGAAAATTTACACAGTTGTACTATAAGCGTCTGCGAGTGTTCGTAGCTAGGTTTTATGTCGAGGTACCCCCGATAAATATCGAAAATCGATAATCGAAAACATCGGGTTATAGAAGGAGTGGTCCGATTTTAATCAAATTTGATACACTCATAGACAAAGACATAAGAAACAATATTCAGAAGTTTCAAGGTTGCAGTTCTTACAATAGTGCAGAAAATCGATTATATATATATATATATATATATATATATATATATATATAAAAGGCAAGATGTTTCTGTGTGTGTCTGTTTATCTGCCTGTATATCTGTATATTTTTCAGCCCTTATATTTTAGATTTTTCTTCGGGTTTGGTTCTAAGTAGGTATAATTGTAGTTCTTAGTCTCAGCCATGATACCATTTACTTAGAGGACTTATTTAGCCTTCAAAATTCAGTTTACGGCGAAAATAACTTGTTTGATATCGATACCAGGAAATCAAAATTTGACTTACATCCATTCATTTTTCTTTCAGTCTACGGTTTCGCTTTAACTGGAAACAACTATTGCTTTTTAGTCTTTCGCGCCAACGTCCAAAGACTCTGAGCTCCAGGACAATGGATTAGTTTTAAATACACTTATAGACAAAGACATAAGAAACGATATTCAGAAGTTTCAAGGTTGCAGTTCTTACAGTAGTGCAGAAAATCTATAATATATATATATATAATAGGCAAGATGTGTGTGTGTGTGTGTGTGTCTGTCTGTTTATCTGTCTGTATGTCCTTTATACAAATCCACAATTATTATCCGATTCTCACAAATATTCTTTAGGCTGAGTCTGAGCTCCAGGACCATGGATTAATTTTAAAGCTTTCATTACTACCCGAGCAACGCCGGGTTATACTGCTAGTAGTAATATATTTAAAGCGCTCACAAACTGATCCTGAATCCCATATTACAGCTTATGAGCCAGGAGATTGCTGCCATATTAGTAAATCTTTGCTAATATGCCATTGATACCAGAGGACATTGCGTTCGGAAGTTGTTTTATGACCCTTTATATTTTCAGCAGATGGATGGAGCAGCTGATAACCCTTCAAGAATAGGCTTCTGTGGTACGTTGTTCAAACGTCTATCGTCAACATTCGAATTCGAATCCATGTTTAGAATTTTTGAGAAATGTTCTGCCCAGCGTTTAGTGATCTTTTTTTTTTTTTTTGTCCGTTAGGTTACCCTCGGAAGAAAAGATGGTAGTTAGCTATTTGTCACCGGTATAAAAACACCCCTTATATTCAGATATGAAGTTTTAAAGTAGAAACTATCGTAGCATCCTGCAAATGCCGTGCCTTCTCTAGCCACCATGTTTGTTTCATTTTCCGTAGTTGAAATCGGCATAAGATTTTGGCTTTCTCGAATTCATTGCACTTCTTGACATTGTTCTTGACTGACGTCCATTGACGATGGCACTTGCGAATATTGTCCAAAACAGGGAGTGCATTTGTTACAATCCGGATTAAGAACATTGAAGCTAAACTCATATTGTATTAACCTACGATCAGACCATCACTGAGCAATGAAGAAGAAACAAGTCATTCGTCCTGAAGGAAGACCTCAAAATTACATAGTCAATAAAAAGATAGTGGTTGGATCGGGGATATTTCCAGCTAGTTTTTTGGTTGTCAAGAAACTGGAAGATAGTATTGATAATCTCAAAAGTACATACATATTCACTACAAATAAATAGTACTATATATTTTTTTTTCTTTTTTTTTTTTTTGAGTTTATTTGATTAAATCTTTTAGGTAGAAGCGAGCTAAATGCCAATTACAGGAAGTTATCAGTTTAAAATTATTAGAGAAAAAACTTTTGAGAAAAAAAATATTAGAGAAAAAAATGTGTTAACCAAGGAAAAAGGGGTTTAGTAAAAGAATCCATATTGTCTAAAGATAGGCAATTAAAGGAGCTTGGGATAGGAAGGTAGGGGGGTTAAATACTTTTAAGGTTAACGTTTTTAAACTTTAAAAAAAAAAATTTTTAATCTTATATTGAAACCCATTCCTTCTCGCCTAAATACACCTCTTCAAACAGCCCAAAATCTTAACCTTAAAAAGTAATTTAACTCATTTAGTTGTCTATCTTTTTAAAATATGAACCCCTATTCCTCCCCTTCCTAAATATACCGTTTCAACACCCTGTAACCCCGCGACTACCAGCTCTGTCCTTTTCTACTTTGTGACCGTTGTTAATCTAAAACCCATCAACACTCTACCCCAGGGCCTTCGCCATTTGGAAAAAACAATGTCGCTGACGTGACGTAGAGTCTCTATTAGAGATCCTATGTCGAAATGTACATCCGACACCTTTGAATTTTGAAAATTTTCTCTAATTTGTATTGGCTCTGTATTCTTAATACATTGATCTCTCTGCCTGCATCACTTTTTAATGTTAAAATTTTTTAATATTGATTAGGATCAGGTTCTTGGAATTTACCTTCCTACTCTTCCACTTCGGATTAAATAAAAACAATATATATATATATATATATATATATATATATATATATATATATATATATATATATATAATAACGCGATTGGGATTACAACGAGAATGACGTGCTTTTCTGAGGCTCCTGAAAACGTAACGTTTTTTTTTTTTTTTTTTTTTTTACGTAAACATTAATTTCTCATTTCACTATATTCAACATAAACATTAATTTTTCCCTTCGTATATAATTTTAGTTGTATGTTTCTTCTTTTAATGATCCTTAAATAGATTTATTAACTAGTTTTCTAAAGCAAGACAACGATAAAAATACGACGAAAAGCGCTAAAATCTGTTCGATCTACGATATTCTTTCTTAGAAAAATTATGTAATAATTTCTTTATATTTGTCCGTTCATTTTATATATTTATTTATTTTGCGATAATCTTACTCTCGTTGGATTTAATGAAAGAATAACACAGAATACAGTGGGCGAACAAATTATTTTTAAATTTTACTGTAGTAAACTCAAAGGTATGTCGACTTTTTCTTTCCTATTAAAAAATTTTGAAATTATTTTTTTTTTTTTTAAACGTAAACATTAATTTTTAATTTCACTATTTCAAACATAAACATTAATTTTTTTCTTCGTATATAATTTAAATTGTATATTTCTTTAAATGATCCTTAAATAGATTTATTAAATAGTTTTCTAAAGCAAGACAACAAAAAAAAAAAAAAAGAAAGAAGGAGGAGGAGAAGAAGGAAAAAAAATACGACGAAAAACACTAAAAAACCGTTCGATCTACGATATTCTTTCTTAGAAAGAATATGTAATAATTTATTTATATTTGTTCGTTCATTTTATATATTTATTTATTTTTCGATAATCTTATTCTCATTGGATTTAATGAAAGACTAACACAGAATACAGTGGGCGAACAAATTATTATTTTTAAATGTTACGGTAGTAAACTCAAAGGTATGTCCACTTTTTCTTTCCTATTAAATTTTGAATTTTTTAAAAATTTTTTGCAAGGACAAAGGTTAATAGTAGCAACAATTGTTTTTTTTGTTTTTTTTTTTATTTTAACAATACTCTCTAAGTGCAGTGATTTTTTTTTTTCCGTTGAACGGCCGTTACGTCCAAGTTTGTTTGTTTTTTCAACCAGCGTCTCTCTCTTTGAATTTTTCTTTTTCTCAATATGAAATTCTGTTTTAATATAAACAGGATTTTTTCTTTAGATATTAGCGAATTTTTTTTTTTTTTATTATGAAATTCGGCTTTATTTTAATTTATCTGTTTGTTCTTTAAATGAACCTAAATAAAATCATCCGTATTATATTTCCTTTAGCTGTCGATATTTCGTAAATTTTTTTTTTTAACTATTATAATTTCTTAAAAACAAAACAAAACAAGAAAATAAATTAAATCCGATGAAAAACAATTTATATGGTATTATTTTATAGAAAGTCTACGTATTTATTGATATATTTATTTTTATTTATTTATTGATTTAATTTACTTATTTAATTTATCTTATTCTGATAATCCTATTTTTGACCAACGACTTTATTCAAAAAATAAATGATAAAGTGGACGAACAAATTATTACATTTATTTTTTTTTTCCGTTGAACGACCGTTACGTCCAAGTATGCTTGTTTTTTTGTTTTTTTTCAACAAGCGTCTCTCTATTTGAATTTTTTCTTTTCTCAATATGAAATTCTGTTTTAATATAAACAGGATTTTTTTTTCTTCAGATATTATCGAATTTTTTTTTTTTTTTAACAAACTACTCTAGTAGTATTGATGTTTTGTTTCGTTGAGCCGTCTTTCTCCTTGAATTCCAATCGCGTCTATGTCAGATGTTGCTTGGCAGCCCATTTAGGAGAAGGAAAACTCCGAACAACAACCCGCAACTCAAGGTGTTAATCGTGCCGAGGAGTGAATGGCTACTGCGTTATGAGGTCACAAACGATCCCCTACAGGCTTCGGGACCCTGTTTGTAAAAGACCGTTACCCAACGTGCCGGGCAACTTTGGGTGGACTTTTGGACCCGTGCGTCACTCGTGGGAAAAACATGAAAAATACAAATAGAAATAAAAAGTCCAGTATGGCTCTTCCAGTGGATAAACAGGGAGCCCGTCCTTCAGGAGGGAACCTACCTGAGGTCGAAAAATCTGCCATAGGAACAAACTCCTACACAAAGAATGAATCTTCAGGTCCCCACAACCAGGATAATCCTAATGATGGTCCTGAAAATTCACCAGCTAGATCTACAACCGTATATTTAAAGAAAGGAAAAATAAAATGGTATCGTGAGGAGTACAAAGTCGTTATGACTGCATTTCATGAAGCGTTACTCAAACCTCAAAAAAACATGACTCGCCAAACATATGACATTTGGCGTGAAAAAGTTGGTCAAGCAAATAGAAAGTATATTGACGAAAATAAATTGGCCAATGTACGTAGGTACATTATTCGTAATAACCGACTGACAGAGGCTGAAATTCATGAAATTAAAAGAATTGTAACAAGAAGAGTCGAATCAACAAAATATGAAAAGGAACCGGAATCAGAAATAAAAAGTAATAACATCAAACAAGTCACAGGTCATAATGTAGAAACCGTGAAACACGCAAATCACTGCGAAGATAATGATGTAAGTTTAAAAGTGCTGGAAAGGTGTGAACTGAGTCTGAGTCAGTGAAAAGACAAAAATAAAACGAGTTCAGAACACATCGAAGATAATTATTTGACGGAAAATAAGAACAATATAAAGGAAGCCAAGATAGAAATAAAAAACCATCTAAGTCAAATACAAAATATTACAATGGAGGAACGTGAACAGCTCCCAAAATTCCAACCAACAAAACAAAACCTCCGAACTATTAAACTGTACAATGCAGCACTGAAATCAATACTGGATGAAGACCCTCATACAAATCTTAACGAAGTAATATATGCATCAGCAACAGCAGCAACAAAAAAATTAAATATCAAAATAAAAACAAGGCAGTCTCGCAGACGTGAAGATCCACCTTGGAAAAGAAAAATAGAAAAAGAAATCGAACAGCTTAGAAGTGAACTGTCAGTACTGGATGAACTGAGTAGAGGAATAAATGTAAGAACTAGGAAAAGAAGAAGAGCCGAAAAAAAATTTAACATCAGGAATGAAAATGACGTCTTATCAAATAAAGAAAAAATAAAACAAAAAATCCAACTGAAGGCTCAAAGAATAAGACGCTATGAAAAAAGAGCAAGATGTTACAGACAAAATAAGATTTTTCAGACTGATACAAAGAAATTTTACAGGGAAATAGGTAAAAAAAGAATTGAAGTGACAGTACCCCCCAGAATGGAAGAAGTCACACAGTTCTGGGAAAAGATATGGGCTTGCCCTAAAGAACTTAGCAAGGAAGTACACTGGATTACGCAGGAGATAGAACGAATGAAAAATAAACCCGAACAGACATGGTCTGGAATTACAGAAGATGATGTTAAATTTGCACTAAAAAAAGCACACAATTGGAAATTCCCAGGTATAGATAAAATTCCTAACTTTTGGCTATATTATTTAAATGCAGCACATAAAAAACTAGCCAAAGCACTTCAAGAAATGGTTGACGATCCCACTAAAATTCCTGCATGGATGACCAAAGGAATTACATTTCTTCTACCCAAGAATGGTGACACAAACAACCCGAAAAACTACAGACCAATTACATGTCTTCCGACAACATATAAACTATTAACATCTATTTTAACAAAACAGACATATTTATTCTTAGAAAGAAATGACATGATACCGCTTGAACAAAAAGGATGCAAACGTGGCTGTTATGGTTGTAAAGACCAATTGCTAATTAACAAAATGATCCTGGAAAACTGCTACAGTACAAAGAAAAATCTTAGTACTGCCTGGATAGACTAGCGAAAGGCATTCGATAGTGTGCCACATGACTGGATTTTCAAGACTTTAAATATATACAAGATATCGCCCGTCATCATCAATTTCATCAAACAGTGCATGTCTATATGGAAAACAACCCTTTACCTCAATCATATAAATGGAACCTATAAGTCTGATGAAATAAACATCAAAAGAGGTATATTTCAAGGTGATTCTTTATCTCCCTTACTATTCTGCATATCATTAATAGCACTAACCAGTCAACTTAATAAGACGGAATGTGGTTATAAAATAGGCCAAAAGAAAATAAGCCATCTATTTTACATGGATGACTTAAAGTTATATGCTAAGAATGATAATGAGCTGGAAGGTCATCTGCAAACTGTAAAATGCTTCACCGAAGACATTGGAATGAAATTTAATTTGAATAAACGTGCTAAAGATACAGATTTACGTGGATCAATACAAGAAACATCCTCAATTAGCCTAGACCCTGCTGTAACAATAAAAGAATTGAAACCAGAAGAAGCTTATAAATACCTAGGCGTAAATGAGAGCGAAAACATTCACCATAAAAAAATGAAAGAAATAGTGCGTAAAGAGTACTATAGAAGGCTACGAATGATATTAAAAACTGAATTAAATTCACAGAACAGAGTTATTGCCATTAATAGCCTTGCAATCCCAGTTGTCCAATATAGCTTTAACATCTTAAACTGGACTCTAAACGACATCAGGCGAATGGATGCTAAAACAAGAAAGCTTCTTTCTAAGCATAAGATGCATCATCCAAAGGCTGATGTAGACCGTCTATACATACCCCGTAAAGAAGGTGGAAGGGGTCTTATTCAGCTGGAATTGTCATACAAGACAACAACTATTGGCTTACTAACATACATAGAAACAACAAAGGATTGGATGATACAATTAGTAAGGCAACATGAAGAAAGAAAGAAAAAATATTCAATAATAAAAGAAGGCAGTAAATACAAACAAGATTTACAGTTAGTAGATTCTGTAGAAAAGCAAAACAGAAGCCAAGAACCAACTATTGCGGCAGAGAATATGAAAATGAAAGCCAAAGATAAAGCTCTTGAACAGATGAAACAGCGCTGGCAAGAAAAACCTCTGCATGGCCAATATCCAGTACGTGCCAATAAATCCAATGTTGACAAAGTTAATACTCATCGATGGTTACGTGCATCTGGATTAAAGTCTGAAACTGAAGGATTTATACTTGCAGCACAAGACCAAAGTCTTTTCACGAGAAACTTTCAGGCAAATATTATGCATAATAATATGGATCCAAAATGCAGGTTTTGTGATAAACACCAAGAAACAATAGACCACCTAATCTCAGGCTGTCCTGTGCTTGCCCCAAACGAATATAAAAATCGCCACGATAGAGTTGGGCAATATTTACATTGGGCAATGTGCAAACATTATGGAAAAGCTGTAAACAAACACTGGTATGAACATCATCCAGCACCGGTTACAGAAATAGAAGATGTAACCATTCTATGGGATTACACCATCTACATAGACAGAAAAATTGAAGCAAACAGGCCAGACATTATTGTTAAAAACCAGAAGGAGAAAACTTGTCTATTAATTGATATGGCTTGTCCAGCGGATTGTAACATAGCAATCAAGGAATTTGAAAAACTGTCAAAATATAAAGAGCTGGAAATTGAAATAGAAAAAATGTGGAAATTGAAAACAAGAGTTGTGCCAGTGATAGTAGGTGCACTTGGAATGATAAAAAAAGGAACAAAACAACACATTGAAAGAATCCCTGGAAACCCCAGCTTAAGAGATATACAAAAAATTGTCTTATTAATTACAGCCCACACACTAAGGAAAACTTTATCTATGTAATGCTGGAGATGATAGGGAAGATAGAAAAACATGAAATGGAGCCATAACAACACGCCACTACCTGCCTTAGGTCTCCCCGCAGACTTGGTTGGTAGTGAGACCAAAGCAGAAATCGAAATATGATGAAAAATAACAATATTAATAGTAACAAAAATAATAATGCTAATACTAGTAATTGTTATACTATATTTAAGTTCGTCTTGAACAACCCGCCGAGAACAAACTCGTAAAAAAAAAAGAAACAAACGAAGTACATGAACAAAACTCAAATACTCGTAGGAAAGAAAAAAACCCAAGACGAAAACCCTAACAATAAAGCGCTCAATACGAAAGTAGAACAACAAAGACAGAAAAATCTAGGTAAGAGCCAACAAACCTACCTAGGTTTCACCCTTCGGCTCGTCAGGGTATGAGGGCTTATACCCTTCGGCTCGTCAGGGTATGAGGGCTTATACCCTTCGGCTCGTCAGGGTATGAGGGCTCATACCCTGACGAACCAAAGAGTGAAACCTAGGTAGGTTAGTTGGCGTTGTCTCTTACTTAGATTTTTCTGTATATATATGTATATATATATATATATATTTACGCACATACACACACGCACACACATACACACACACATATATTTACACGCACACAAATACATATATATATATATATATATATATATATATATATATATATATTAATAAATATACATACTGTTCTATGGCACGAATCATACACCTGATGGTTGCATGAAACTTCGAGTCGTGCTATTGACGGAAAACAACATATATCGCTTATTCAGCAATGAATTAGAGCACACTCACTACTGGCATGTGATACATCATACGCTAAAAGTCTGCCTCCTTCTACCGAGCGCCCATAGCTCAGAGGTAAAAGACGGAAGCTTACGAAGGTTCGTCTGAAATAGACCTAAACTTCCGCTTATCCATGGAATAAGGTGTCTGTCTTAATTTTTAAATATATTTGCTCTATATGTATTTATATACATATATATTTAGAGTTCTCCTAGAGAGTTATCCTGCCATTTTATGTACAGGATACTCCTTTGGATTCTTCTATATCTACACCATATATATATATATATATATATATATATATATATATATATATATATATATATATGTATGTATATATATAGTTTTTGATCAGAATTAAATGAGACAAGTACACAATTGTATTAAATAAAAGTACTCAGTACATTTATATTGTAGAGCTTTTGAATATTTTTCATTCGAAAATGAGTTATTTCCGCAACCGCGGTTTCAAACTCTAGGTCTCTTCAGGTGATTTATAATAACTGATTTTCTAACATTTTTCAAACGTACAACAGGGATTTTTAGGAACGAACGTCTGAAATTTTGAAACAATCGAAACTTTTTTCAAAATTAGAGAGAAGTTACGTAAGGATGTTAAAACACTTTCATCCGGGTTTGTATGATCCTAAGATGTATCTGTAGGTGTGATTACGTCTGGATATTAAATCTGATCTTTCATTCAGTATATTTTTTTTTGTTCTGGAAACAATTATATATATATATTATATATTTTCGAAACGAGTATAACGATAAGTTTACATACATACATACATACATACATATATATATATATATATATATATATATATATATATATATATATAAACTTATCGTTATACTCGTTTCGAAAAACCCTCCGAGTACATACGCGGAAGGAAAAAATGGCGATAAAAAAGAAGGAGCTAAGCACTTGAACATCAATCAAAGTACGCAGCCCAAAGGAAAAAACCCGAGACGAGTAACCTAAAACAAAAAGCGCTCAATACGCAAGTAGAGCAAAAACTTTCCCTGAAGATCCAATTTGGTGAAACCTTGGTAGGTTCGTTGACTCTCTAGGTTATGTACTATATATATATATATATATATATGTATATACATATATATATGTGCGTATGACTATATATGTATATATATATATATATATATATATATATTTAAATCGTTTCACTCCAAGCAAGGCACTATTGCGCTTGGGGCTACATAGGGGAAGGTAAATAGAAAGAGTGGTTAGATATAGGAAATGTCAGAAGGGGAGAGGTGATAGATAGTTTGGAGGATGGGAAGAGTGTTTGAAAGAATGGAAGCGAATTAGTCTGTTAGGAGGTGTCTATTGACCTTAAATTTGAACTCCTGGAGATTGTAGCCGTCGGGGAAGCAGTCATGTGGAAGGGAATTCCACAGTCGAGAAGTACGAGAAAAGAAACTGTTAGAGTAGAAGTTGCGGTTGCATTTTATTGGTTTCACTGTAAAAGGGTGGGATCTAGTTGCTAATCTAGTATCTCGCGCAAATTCGTACCTAGGGGGAACCGGTGTTCTAAGTTCATCGGAACAGAAGCCATGAAAGTATTTATAGAAGAGACACAGGGAAGCCACGTCGCGCCGGTGAGAGAGAGACTGCAGGCGGTCTGCCAAGTCAATATCGATCACATTACAGACCCTCTGCTGTACCTTGTCGAGAAGCCCAAGGAGAATAGCAGGGGCACCCGACCAGATATGGCAACAGTATTCAATGCACGGGCGGATGGTAGATTTATAAATGTGCAGGATAGATTCAGACGGAAAAAACCTCCAGGCCCTGCACAGAGAACCGACTTTCATAGCAGCGGATTTAGCAATGGATTCAATGTAGTCATTCCACTTGAGGTCCGCTGAAAGTGTGAGACCAAGGAGGCGTAGTGTTTTACTCTCTGGGAGGCAAATACGTATATATGTATGTATGTATTAGTTTTTTGGTCATAATTAAATTAAACCAATACCCATTTGTATTAAAAAGTGCGAAATACATTTATATTAAAACACTTTCAGTATTGTTTTTTATGTTGTTTCTAGAACAAAAAAGTTACTGAATGAAAGATCAGAAGTAAGGTGCAGATGTAATCACACACACACACACACAAACATATATATATATATATATATATATATATATATATATATAAAGTTGCATTATTTGTAATGGAAGTTTTGCTTAATGTCGAGAATAGATTTTCTAGTTTTAATCAGTGTAAAAACTCAAAAATATATGCTCAGCGGTGTACCGTGTGCTTGTTCCATTGGAGGCGGTTGTAGAATTTGTCTTCTCTTTAAAAAACATTCCAAAACTGGACATCTACTTCATGATAACGACATGCTACTTCATCATACTAATTCACCTAAACACGGTCGCACCCAAACCAACACCCCCCCACACACACACACAAAAAAAAACTTACTGCCTAGGGCTGACACTCCTTCCACCCTCTAGGGGAATGGTGATTGGCACTTTCACGCCTTACGCGATCATTCTGCCATCTGTTATTCCTTTTCGTGCATATAGGCCACTTGAGGATAATGAAAAGTTGGGAACGGGGAAACCGGTTTTTCGCATTTTTTTATTTTTATTTTTTATTCAAGGCTAATGTTTGTAGCTTATTTTAAATCCTGACCTTAAGTTTGTTTATTTTGGTTTTATTTTAATATATATATTTTTTAATTTATTCTTGTTTATTTATCGTATTATAATTATGTTGGCGATATAGTTCGTTGGCATTATTAATAGAACATTTATTTAATAAAGCGAATGAACTTTTTGGATAACCAAATACTTTATTTTATTTATTTATTTCATGTAATTTATGCGATTCTAAAGTTTGATATTTTATTTTAATTTAACTTTATTCGTGCTAGATTACGACGAGTTGTAGGTACCTCCACTCAATTGCAAAAAAAAACCTAGCATGTTAAAAGAACTCAAACTTAAAATAAAAACTAATTAAAAAAAAATTTATGCTATTATTAAGAGGAAAGATCAAATTTTGTTGTCACTATTTTTAAGAATTTTTTAATCCTTTCTAACATGTTCTAAATTTCAATCAAATTTCTATTTTTTTTTTTTTTTCAGTCAGCAATTCACGCTATGATTACGTAATATGACTATTATTAAGGAAAACGTAATATTACGCAAGTCGTTTTTTGGCGTTGAAAGACACATGAAGTTGAAAATTCTTGCAGAAATTAACTAACAGTCTGATTTTAATAAAACTTTCAGGACTTATTCAGAAATTAATGGCTTAAATATCTGAGGTCTGCTGTTCATGCGATCCGTGGCAAACTTCTGAATCGATTGTTTGTTATCAGCAATTCCAAAAAGTGTGGATGGTGCTACACAAGCCTTCACCACTCTAAACAATTATTTGTGTGCCAGTCAACACTATATATATATATATAGTGTTGAGTTATATATATATATATATATATATATATATATATATATATATATATATATATATATAAAGGAAAACTGAACACGTCATTTCAATTGGTTATAAATTATAATTCATTTCTATGAGCTTAATAAGCTCATTTCATCAGACCTTACAATATTCCTTCCATTTTGTACTTTTTGTTAATATACATATATTTTATGTGTAACAATGTTTTTTGGTTATTCTTCTTGTCTGAGTCCTGTTTTCTTATCAAAGTTAAATTAATGTGGTGAAGTCCACCACAAATTAAAGAACCTTTGATTATAATCCAGTATTTATTATAAATAAATCTCCTTGTATGATTCGAATATACGTGCCCCTTTGCAGGCGAAAACACCGTCTAATCCTACATGTTCTACCCCTCGGCTACGAAGAGCTACACAAGAAAGAACAACAAAGTTTAGTTTTATCTTCAAAGCACACTAAAACATTTAGTTTTTTATTATTAAGTTTTCTCGAGTACGCAGAACGGTAGAAACAATAAATACTTCTGTCTATATTTCTGAAATGAGGTATTGTAACTAGTTACATTGTTCACACTCTTGCCCTCATCTTTACTGTCACATTCACAACATTTCGACCTTCGACCTTCGGCCTTCTGCAGGTGACATTTGATGGAATTTTGAACCTAACCCTTTATTTAGTCCAAATGGGTAGATCGTTCTAGTTCCACGCACGATGCCTTTGGATATCTCAGTTTTAGTTAATTCGCTTTGATAATTCACGAGGTTTTTGTTCTTTTCGCCGAGTCTAGGGTTTGAACTCACAGCTATTTGGGTCAATGAATTGCAAATATTTATTTCGATTTGAAATTCCAATAAATATCACCAAGAAGAAGACCGAAACCTCGTGAATGTGTCAGTAAAGATCGGGACAATAATCTGAACAATGTAACAAGGCACATAGTGTAAATAGAAATAAATACTGCTTAAAATAAACTGAGCGTCTACTCAAATACGGGCATCCACTAAAAATAGCGTTTGAAGTAATAAAAATATATACCTAACTTGCTCTCTCTCTCTCTCTCTCTCTCTCTCTCTCTCTATCTATCTATCTCTCTCTCTCTCTCTCTCTCTGCATCCGGCAGCAAGGTTTCTGATTGGGAGGTTGTGAGAAGCACGGAACCACCTCTTAATTGCTGTTGTTCCCAGATCCACCCTAACCCGGAGTGGTAGCACCTGTTAGGGTCCCAGCTATGGGCAAATAGTTAACCCCCAAACTGGGGTCAAAACTATGAAAGTATAAAAATAGATTTTATAGAAATATATACATAAAAAATAGACTTTTACAGAAAAAATATACATTTTTAGAGGAAAAACTATGACCAATAATACATTTTTTGAATACAAAACTATAAGACATCTTAAGTTTTCTAAAAAAAGAAAAAAGGAAAAAAAAGCTTTTTCATCAAAATCTGACTAAATCAACCTTTTCACTATAACCTAATATTTTTAAAAAATACCTTAAAAAACCCACACAGAGGTTGATATATAAAAACTCAAACTCAAATCAAAAACTCACTCTGCAGACACACACACACACACACAATCACACACACACATATATATATATATATATATATATATATATATACTAGCAGTATAGCCGGCGTTGCTCGGGTGTAATGAAAGCTTTAAAACTAATCCATGGTCCTGGAGCTCAGACTCTTTGGACGTTGGCATGAAAGACTAAAAAGTAATAGTTGTTTCCAGTTAAAGCGAAACCGTAGACTGAAAGAAAAATGAATGGATGTAAGTCAAATTTTGATTTTCTGGTATCGATATCAAATAGGTTTTTTTCGTCGTAAACTGAAATTTGAAGGCTAAATAAGTCCTCTGAGAAAATGGTATCATAGCTAAGACTAAGAACTACAATTATACCTACTTAGAGCCAAACCCGAAGCAAAAACTTAAATAAAAGGGCTGAAAAAATACAGACATACAGGCAGATAAACAGACCCACACACAAACATATTGCCTTTTATATATATATATTATCGATTTTCTGCACTATTGTAAGAACTGCAACCTTGAAACCTCTGAATAGTGTTTCTTATGTCTTTGTCTATGAGTGTATCAAATTTGATTAAAATCGGACCACTCCTTTTATAACACGATTGTTTCGATTATCGATATTTATTGGGGGTACCTCGACACAAAACCTAGCTAAGAACAGTAAGTACAACTGTGCAAATTTTCAAGAAAATCGGTTCAGCCGTTTCGGAGTCTATAGGTAACGCGCGTGCGCGCGCACACACACACACACACACACACACACACACACACACACAAAGACAAAGTTCAATTTATATATATATATATTTCTTTCTGTGGTAAAATGGCTGCCAGCCAATGCTATAAAACCTAATATGTCCTGCTATTCAACCCATAGCTTGAGGAAGAATAGATTAATAAATACCTTACGCAAGGATATTTGCACGCAAGTAAAAGCAACGAACTCAAATGGAATTCGAACTTGACTCTCCGATTTCCCATTCTGAGACAATAGCCATTGCACCACGACATTTTATCATATATATATATATATATATATATATATATATATATATATATATATATATATATATATATATATATATATACTACCCGCCATAATTATTAGGCCACGCCAATGTTTTTAAAAAGTGATGTATTCATACTATTTTTTAAATATTTTTTCCCAAGTGAATACTTGTAAATAAAAATAGAATGGTTCTTTTGTTAATACTGCACAATAACATTGGCATCAAATGATTTTATAAATATTTAATAATTACCTATATTGCAGTTTCATCAATGAAAGAATGAAGAAAATTTAGGGTGATTCGGACGAGTTCAACTTTGCTTCCTTGCCTTGTAAAATTTTGCAAAGTAATAATAACAAAAGAACCATTCTATTTTCATTTAGAACTATCCACTCAAAATAGTATGAAATCCATCGTTTCTTTAAAAAAAAACAAAAAAACTGGGGTGGCCTAATAAATATGGCCGGTAGTGTATATATAATGAAATATAAAAAAAAACAACATGCATTCATATTATGATATATAGAGATAGCATTCAGAGATAGACGGAAAAAATAGAAATTGACAAAAATGAATGCTAAACGAATCAACTAAATATATATATATATATATATATATATTACACACACACACACACACACACACACACATGTACATACATATATATATATATATATATATATGCGTGTGTGTGTGTGTGTGTGTGTGTGTGTGTGTGTGTGTGTGCAATTGCTACTGCATTCTGACCGAATTTTTTATAATCGAGGTAATTGCGCCCGTAGAAAATTGTTGACATTCGTCTACATTGTTATGCTGAAAGAAATAGCCCTACACTACAATAGAGACATATAACCAACATCACTGTTGACAGACCGACATACGCTTGTAAGCAGACAGATACAATTTGGATGCATGTCCTTGTCCGCTGCTGAGCAAAGAAAACATTTCTCCCGTAAAATAATTTTGATTTTTCACCGTGCCGAGATCAGTCAGTTAAGTGCCCTATGTGATACACGCTTTGGGCGATCATGTCTCAAGAGAGACATGACTGACTAGACAGAAGATTATCCCGCAGTAGGTTGTCATTGCTTTCTGCGGTAGACTGGTTGCCAACCAAGGCTATAGAACCCAATCTGTCCTGTTATTTAACCCATAACTGGAAGGAATAGGCGGATTAATACCTTTCCCAAGGGTATTTGTGCGGAAGTGAAGGCAATGAATTCAGCAGGAGTTCGAACTCGGCTCCCCGATTTCTCGTTCCGAGCCGATATCCAATGCACCACAACGCACATCCGCCGACTGACGCGCCGAGATATATTACTTAAATGTTATTTTTTTTAGTGAATACTCGTATTTGAATTGAGACTCCGTTTATTTATTAAACAGTATATTTATTTATTTTCGTCTATCAGCCTGAATATTCGAAGAAACCTTATTAAAGAAAAATAGGCGATCTCCGGCAGGATTGAAACCTGCATCGCCCGATGCAAAACTGTCATTAGATCAGATGCGCTTGAGACCAGTCTGCTAGAAAGTGTTTCGATGACTCACCAAAGTCAGAATAGTGCCTTCAGACACATATGTTTCCGTGACTCTCGAAATGTACTTACGTAATGTCCGTACGTAAACAAAGCAATTACTAAATAAAGGGATGGTTTTTTAGTTTATAATCCGACGAGTATCCACTAAAAATAAATCATATTTAAGCAATAAAATCTGTCGAATGAAAAAATAAAAATAAAAATTACATCCATTTCTTTAGAAATATATATATATATCTAAACTTGTTTATAAATGGAACTTTGTCTGTGTGTGTGTGTGTGTGTGTGTGTGTGTGTGTGTGTGTGTGTGTGTGTGTGTCCGTTACCTATAGTCTCCGAAACGGCTGAACCGATTTCTTGAAAATTTACACAGTTGTACTATAAGCGTCTGCGAGTGTTCTTAACTAGGTTTTGATAAATATCAAAAATCGATAATCGAAAAAATCGGGTTATAGAAGGAGTGGTCCGATTTTAATAAAATTTGATACACTCATAGACAAAGACATAAGAAACGATATTCAGAAGTTTCAAGGTTGCAGTTCTTACAATAGTGCAGAAAAGCGATAATATATATATATATATATATATGTATATATATATATATTTATATATATATATATATATATATATATATAAAAGGCAAGATGTGTGTGTGTGTGTGTGTGTGTGTTTATCTGCCTGTATATCTGCATTTTCTCAGCCCTTATATTTTAGTTTTTGCTTCGGCTTTGGCTCTAAGTAGGTATAATTGTAGTTCTTAGTCTCAGCTATGATACCATTTACTCAGAGGACTTATTTAGCCTTCAAAATTCAGTTTACGACGAAAAAACTTATTTGATATCGATACCAGGAAATCAAAATTTGACTTACATCCATTCATTTTTTTTTTTTCAGTCTACAGTTTCATTTTAACAGGAAACAACTATTGCTTTTTAGTCTTTCGTGCCAACGTCCAAAGAGTCTGAGATACAGGACCATGGATTAGTTTTAAAGCTTTCATTACACCCGAGCAACGGGCTATGCTGCTAGTATATATATATATATATATATATATATATATATATATATATATATATAGTGTAAAATTTAAAAAACATTAACCACTTCTACGCTTTACGCATTAATCCAGAGTCATGAATTAAGTTCTCTCGGCTGCTGGCGTGTGTATACCGATTTGGTAATTTGCATTTGTATAGGTTTGACAATATTGTTTTGCTGAAACAATGACAGTCTGGTT
>JBBBDQ010028994.1:115000-187500 GCA_037127315.1 Ascarosepion bandense
GTCTACCATTTTTTTACCCTCGTGTAAAATGGGCTTATGTCGATCTTTATTAACCCTAAAACACGAACCATCAATTAAAGTTACACCATGGGTAATCATACCCGACTTTGAAAATATCAAAAAAATATTAAATACTAGCAGTATAGACCGGCGTTACTCGGGTGTAATGAAAGCTTTAAAACTAATCCATGGTCCTGGAGCTCAGACTCAGCCTAAAGAATATTTGTACGAACTTTAGTGAGAATCGGATAAAAATTGTGGATTTGTATAAGGAACATACAGACAGATAAACAGACACACACACAAACATCTTGCCTTATATATATATATATATTTTTTTAATCGTATCACCCCGAGCAAGGCGGTAACGCCACTGATGTGCAGGGGGCTACGTAAGAGTGAAAAGATTGGAAAAGAAAAAAAAAGCCGGAAACCACATCTTAAACAGGGAACAAGGGATGAGCCTCTTAACCTGTTCAATAAACGTGGGTGGAGTGTGAACTGGGCGATATATATATATATATATATATATATATATATAATCGCACTATTGTAAGAACTGCAACCTTGAAACTTCTGAATATCGTTTCTTATGTCTTTGTCTATGAGTGTATCAAATTTGATTAAAATCGGACCACTCCTTCTATAACCCGATTTTTTCGATTATCGATTTTCGATATTTATCGGGGGTACCTCGACACAAAACTTAGCTAAGAACACTCGCAGACGCTTATAGTACAACTGTGTAAATTTTCAAGAAAATCTGTTCAGTTGTTTCAGAGTCTATAGTTAACGGACACACACAGAAAGACGCACACAGAGAGACGCACACACACACACACACACAGAGGCAAAGTTCCATTTATAAATAAGTTTAGATAAATCAATATTTATTTGAAATATTTTACATACAGACACTTCAAACTTTGTACTTCGAGTAAAATATTAATAAGAACTGAAAAACATATTATTTAGGTAAGTAAATCAGGTAGTGAAAATAGTAATTAAAAACAGAAAAATTGGCGATGGGTACTATATAGGCATGGTTAGTGCTGTATGGTTAATCTTGTGCAAATCAAACATAGGTCTCTTTTTTTGACTCTAATGCAATCCGTACTTAAAGTTACCTTTTTACTCTAGTGTAAACGAGATATATCTCTCTCGTTTTCATTCTCGTGTAAAGAGAAATTCTATTTACCATTTTGACTTAAGCATAAACCGAAACAATATTTACCATTTAGACTTAAAAACGGAACTGTATGTACCTATCAATTCATCCATTTTAAATTTTGTTCTTTAAGATTTATATTCAACATTAAATAACCTAACAAGTGTTGATATGCCATTAAATTATCCAACCTAAGCTAACCTTTCTCCTGTCTTTCTTTGACATACTTGTCCTAGACTTCAAATACGGAATTTGAATGAGACAAAATTTCAGCCTACCTAAGGAAGTTACCAACATTTATTCAGACGACATATACCACGGAATGCTAACTGCTTGATTCACCTCACAGTAAAACAATGTACAAATTACTTTGTGCATCGACTTGAATGCATCCTTTGTTTGAAGCCTCACCATATTACATAAATTCTATTAATGCTCGTTTTTTTTGTTTCCTTCTTTGGAATTCTGCCACATTTCGCCATTTATCTCTGGTCGTAGATTATCCATTCCTTTTTGCCAAAACTGATGTATTCACTCTGCATTGTAACAAGAGACGTCATGGGAAACCAAAGCTTGATTGTTTCTAAATATTAACCAACTAGCAGTATAGCCCGGCGTTGCTCGGGTGAAATGAAAGCTTTAAAACTAATCCATGGTCCTGGAGCTCAGACTCTTTGGACGTTGGCGCGAAAGACTAAAAAGCAATAGTTGTTTCCAGTTAAAGCGAAACCGTAGACTGAAAGTAAAATGAATAGATGTAAGTCAAATTTTGATTTCCTGGTATCGATATCAAATAAGTTTTTTTCGTCGTAAACTGAATTTGGAAGGCTAAATAAGTCCTCTAAGTAAATGGTATCATGGCTTAGACTAAGAACTACAATTATACCTACTTAGAACCAAACCCGAAGCCAAATCTAAAATATAAGGGCTGAAAAAATAGACATACAAGCAGATAAACAGACACACACACAAACATCTTGCCTTTTAATATATATATATATATATATATATATATATATATATATATATATTATCAATTTTCTGCACTATTGTAAGAACTGCAACCTTGAAACTTCTGAATATTGTTTCTTATGTCTTTGTCTATGAGTGTATCAAATTTGATTAAAATCGGACCACTCCTTCTATAACCCAAATTTTTCGATTATCGATTTTCGATATTTATCGGAGGTACCTCGACACAAAACCTAGCTAAGAACACTCGCAGACGCTTATAGTGCAACTGTGTAAATTTTCAAGAAATCGGTTCAGCCGTTTCGGAGTCTATAGGTAACGGACACACACACACACACACAGACACACACACAGACAAAGTTCCATTTATGAATAAGTTTAGATGTCTCTCCGACATTTCTCGATTACGATTTCGATGCCAATGTGAAAATATTACTGTTCATTATGACTTGGAAATGCTTAGAGCAAAGAAATAAATCTATGTCACCCATACTTTTCATGATTGTCTACACTCAGTCAGTTAAGTGCCCAAAGTGATACACGCTTGGTTGATCATGTCCCGAAAAAGACATGACTGACTAGGCAGAAGATTTTCCCACGGTAGGCTGCCATTTTTTTCTGCGATAGTCTGGTTGCCAACGAATGCTATAGAATCTTATCTATCCTGTTATTCAACCCATTGCTGGAGGAAGAAGAAATGGATGAATATCTTTCCCAATGATATTTGAGTGTAAGTGAATGCAACGAATTAACTGGAATTCGAACTCAGATCTCCAATTTCTCGTTCTGGGTCGTTATCTACTGCACCACAGCGCGCATCCATATTAAATTTCGTATATTAAACCTGTCCGAAGTGTCTTTGTCATGTTCTTTTCTAAGGTTAGGTTTTAATTTAATAATATTCTTTTCAATTTCAGATGTGATAATTTTGTGATAATGCTTACTTTTTCTTTTTACTAAATGTTCACCTTATAAAAATCCCGAGAGTCACTCAATGTAGAGCGTTACTGAATAAGTTTGTATGAACCTAAGAAGAGGAAGTATATACATATTTACCCAAGACTTGAAGCGGTTAACATTGTCGCGATTGGGGAATCATCCACCCAGTAGAGGTAGTAAAGTAGAGGTTCTCAAGAAAAAGTTTTCTGAGCTGAACTTCGTCCTTACTAATGGAATACGAAGGGAAGGGGATGGTTCGACCCTGTTAAACAATGCTTGAAATATCTTTTTTATTACAATGTGGGATATTTAATAACAAAGATGATGGAAACACTAACAAAAACAAAAAGGATCTCAATTAATTCGGCTAAATTATTTGCCTAAAACACATTTTAAAAAATTAATTTCAAATCGCCAGGTTTTCTCGTTCGTGCGCAATTGTGGTCACACCAACACAAACTTAGTCCAAGGAAGTCCTAAATGACGAAATGCATTACACGAAGGCATTTTCTAGTTTGTCATTCCTTTTTCTCCCAAAATTGTTCTTGATAAATAAAGATTTATTCATCGTTATACCATATATCGTTATCTCATCAAGTGTGTGTGTGTATATATATATATATATATATATATATATATATATATATATATATATAGTCATCCGCAGACAGATCTGTTTCGCTGTATCACAGCTCATCAGTAGAGTTAGACGGCCGATTGCTTTTTACCCAGGATTGAAACCCGACCAAATTGGCGTCAGTCGGCGATTCTTCTCCTGAGCTACGGGCGCTCGGTAGAAGGAGGCAGACTTTTTAGCGTGTATATTATCATTATACACGCCCAATAGCTGAGAGTGTTCTAATACTGGATGTGTGTGTGTGTGTGTGTGTGCGCGCGCGCGCGCGGATGACGAATATATTATGCTCTCATTACAATTGATCTCTCTAGAGAGGAAAATTTTTAAAAATCAATGACCACTTCTGCGACTTATGCATGAATTCAGCAATGAATTGAGTTCTTTCAATGACTGGTGTATGTATACCCCGCTTATATATAAAATATCTTTCTTCTGTTGCCATGCACCTATGGCTTAGGTGTTTGCGATTCCGACTGACATCAAATCGGTCGAGTTTCGATCCCGGCCAGAAGCATGTGGATGTTTAGTCACACTGATAATTTGTGATACAGGGAAACAGGCTTGAATGTGGATGACGAATAAATATATCGTTAAATATAACAGACAGTGAATGTTTATTATGTTTTATCATGAGCAGTTCTAAGCATCGTATTTTGGCTTTAATTTCAAATGAAAATAAAGACAAAATTATTCACTATTTGGATATTTTTTTTATTATGCTGGTTCTAAGCTTTCGGCTCACATGAGCCATCTTCAGAGAGGTTACAGGGACGTTAACATAAAGACATCCACTAACAAGATGATATTATTAATGAAAAAAATTATCCGAATGTTGGAAATTTTAGTCTTTATTTTCATCTGAAATTAAAGGCAAAATACGACTATATACACAATAGACAAATATTTAATTTACAAAAACATTAAATAAAAATATTTACAAATATACAGTTTTTACATTCAAATAGAAAGCAGAGTTTACTACTGGCAGAGTGACGGGTAAGTGTAACGAAGGAGAAGGAAGGTGTACCCAGTTAAGATAGCGAAGAAGTTTAAGTGCTATACTTTTAATAAATCCTCAGATGTGTATATAAAGAATAATTATTAGTTTGGTCAATGAAAGAGTCAAAAATATCTATTTACCCATTTTAGTTCCATAAGGTTCTCTTTCAGGTTTTTGTTGGTCAGCAACTTTTCTTTCATTGCCAGAATCTATTTTACATACTTATAAGTCTATCATTTGATCTTGATTTGAATATTGCTGCCACAACTGGCCTGGCGCACCTGCAATATATTTAAAGATTCTTGATAAAGTCCAAAAAAGAATCTGCAATATTGTTGGTTCTGACCTGGCATCTTGACTTCAGTCCATTTTCCTACGCCGTAACGTAGCTTTTCTGGTAAATGTTCTGATCATCTTTCCACTATGGTACCTAGATTTTATGAATTTAAGCACAGTGTGATGCAAGTTGTGCGTTGTGGTGCAATGGATAATAACTCAGAACGATAAAATCGGGGGGCTGAGTTCGAATTCCAGTTGAAATCATTGCATTCACTTACGTGCAAATACCCTTGGGAAAGGTATTAATCCGTCTCTTCTCTTCAGTTATGGGTTAAATAACAGGACAGATTGAGTTCTATAGCCTTGGCTAGCAACCAGTCTACCGCAGAAAGCAATGGCAAACTACTCCGGGATAATCTTCTGTCCAGTCAGTCATGTCTCTTTCGAAACATTATCGCCCAAGCGTGTATCACGTATGGCACTTAACTGACTGACTGACTGACTGACTAGATTGGCGGAGAGGTTTAATCATTTTACAGTTGAAATGGCTAGATGTAACCGTAAGTTCTATGGTAACAGTTTCTTCTATCGTATTTCTTTACCGGATTCTCGCTTCCCCGTCAACCTTGATCTTCAATAATTTAAATTCAATGTCAATCGTTCTCTTCTTGATTCTTTTTTTTAATCATTTCACCACAAGCAAGGCGTTAACGCCACTTGTGCAGGGGGTTACATATGAGAGTTGAAGTATTAGGCAGGAGGAGAGTGAAGACAAAAACGAACCAGCTACAGGGAGTGAAAAAGAAATGGCAAGAGAAGGATGTGAACACAGTTGTGAAGATAGAGAGAAAGGAAAAGAACAAGATACACGGGGTGATGTAGAAAGGGCTGGAGTTAAGTGGATAAAATATGGGAATTGACTTTGCATTTAAATTCTTGGAGGTTGTAGCCGTCAGGAAAGCATGTATATGGAAGGGAGTTTCACAGGCGGGAACTCTCTTTTTAATAATAGTTTTCCTGGTATTCTCTAATACTTAGTAACACCTTACGTTCTATTGGCTTTATTGCCTTGTTTGGGGTTAAATGAGTAAAAAGTAATTACATCTATATAAAAATACAAATTTGAAGAATCATTATTTCAGACTTAATGTCATTGTTGATTGGCATTGTTGGTCATATAAGAAAAGTTGCAACTTCAAAGAGAAAATTTCTGATATTTTTCATGTGCCGTGAAAATTTCAGTTTACCGATTTGAATTTTCCAAAGAATCATAATTCTAAAGTTAATGATTGAAAAAGGTCATTTCCGGTTCCACCACAATAAAATACCCATGAGATTCCATAAACTTTGAAGCAACTGATTATTATCGTTTTCGATCAACGCGTTGATAGGGAAAACCTTCTCTCATGAATACCGGAATACTAGAAAGGTTTTTACACCAAAACCTGCCTTATATCGATATAACATCCTAGAACAACTGGACACAAATATACACAGACGGCTGTAAAGACAGGAATGAAGTAGGAAGTGAGCTATCTCTAACATCACACTCCAAAAACGCCTACCAGACATCAATTTTCAGTGCTGAAGCTGCAGCCATAAACTTAGCTTTAGACCTCATCCTCGAACTTAACCTCAGTAAATATAAAATATTATCATTGCTAATGGCACTAAAACAAAAATCTAAATAACCCTCTGATCACCGATCTCCTACAAAGAATCAACCTCATCACCCAAAACAAAAACATTATTTTATGCTGAATTCCCAGCCACATTGGTCTCAGAGGAAACGAAAAAGTAGACACAGCAGCTAAAAGATCATTAAGTATCAACATTAGTGATATAAAAGCACCCCACACAGATTACAAACCTCTAATCATCAACTTTATTACAACCAAATAGCAAGAATTGTGGAACACCTTCAAAATAAACAAACTCTAGAAAATTAAACCCATCCACAAAAGAATGTATAGAAGTTAAAATTTCCAATAGGAAAATTTCCAAGAAGAGAAGAAGTAGTAATGACTAGACTTCAAATAGGCCACACCGCTGTCACCCATTCACACCTACTAAAAGGTGAGGAAGCACCAATTTGCATTCCATGTCAGGAGCTCTACACAGTGAAACATATACTAACAAGCTGCATAGATCTTGAAAAAACGCGATTAAGATACTATTAAGAAAACAATCTAAAAGATATCTTCACCCAAATGACCTTTTAGAATTTCTAAAAGCAACAAAATTATATAACAAAATATAGTTGCAAAAGAAGATAGCTTATAACCATCATACAACACCTCTACTTATATCTCGACAGCAATAATCAATAAAGATCAACAAGAAGTAAACAAAAACCATACAAATTCTTCAGCTTTAAATGACCCAAAGAGGTAGATATGCCGGTAAAGCAAATAACTAAACAAAAACAAACAAACAATATAAATGATGATGGATATTCGTTTAATCATTTCATCCCAAGCAAAGTCAATAAATCTACTACGAAGCAAAGCGTTACTGAGTGTGAAGAAATAAGAGAGAAAAAAAATGTTATTAGCGAGAGTTCATCTGCGTTTTTAAAGACTGGAATTACAGACGAGGAATTCTAAAAAGCAGATAAGCAAGAAGCAACAAAGCATTTATTGTAGAGTTTAGAGAGAACAGAATCCAGTTCAGGAGGATATTTCTTAAGGATTATTGCAGAGATAGCATTAAGTCCACATTTTTTGTGGGGATTCAGTAAAGAATTAATAGTTTAAACCAGTGGTTTTCAAACTATTTTAGTTATTTTGCATGGCGGTCTCTTTATAATATTTTAGATGGCTCGAGGACTCTTTTATATTATGAGTACTATAGCCGGTTCCACGAAGTCTGGAGCAAAATATTTACCATTTGAACTCCCTGTGCTACATGCCTATTTAATCTAGTGATGCTGGTTATACTTTAGAATCACTGTTACACCTGTAATCACTGTTACACCTGTAATCAAAATAATTTAAATATAATCATGCAATTCACCTCACCTCCAGTCAAAGCAACTCGGATAAAATCACGCAAACTGTAGAACATGGATACTTTCTTCTTCTTCATACAGGTTGGAGTACCTTTGAAACGGCTTTTCCCCTTACATAACTAAATCATAAGCACGGGCCAAAATAGAACTAAGGGAGGTAACTCAAGAAATAAAGATAATGCATACAAAAGGAAAAAGGAGGTAAATAAAGGAGAGTTGGAGATGAAAAGATATTGTCTCCCTTTCCAACAACTATGCTGCCATTATTACTTGGTATTAATCTCAAATAGCCAATAATTTCAACTGAGTGGCCTCTTCGCGGTCCCCTCGAAATCCCTTCCCTGTCCCCTAGGAGACCGCGGACCCCAGTTTGATAACCGCTCGTATAAATCATTGACGGAGTTATATGCATAGCAAAATATATCATTGAAAAAAATGTAATTGTACATTTTTTTTTAAGAATATAAATGATAGTAAAAAAAAGACCCCCCCCCCCCAAAAAAAACGGAAATTATTTATGACTCAGCGTACTAGCTAATGCAAAACACGACTCTAACTTGTATCGATTAAAAGAGGCATTAAAAATAACCTGCGGAAACGGTTCTGTTTTTACAGAGCAATGAGCCTGCTGACAACAGGACGGATGTTTTGAAGAATTTGGCTGTAATCATCCACCCTACCCATCACACTCCAACACTGTACCCCAAGCTGAATCAACGACAACGGATATCAACAGGTCAACTAGCTGCTATCCATCTCAGTATGGTGGCTTGTACCTCTGCGGAAACCAGGGCACACGAAGGCATGTGAGAGGGGAAAGGAAAGGAAAGAGCCCGTGAATACTCTACTGTAGGTACCCAAAAAAAAATCGCTGAAAAAAAAAACAGCATAGTATGACGGAAACTAAACTAAATAAAAAAACAAAGTTTTATCGGCAAAATGTTTATCGGCAAAAGAGGATAGATCAAAGTATTTTTTAATTATTTTTAAAAGTTTTTTTTTATTCTTTCTAACACGCTTGAAAGTTTGGTAGAATATCTTGTTTTTCTTTTGTCCGTGAGTGACGTAATTTTTACAAGCGTTTATAACGGCAAACATAACATTATGCAAGGCACTTTTTTTGCCAGTGAAAGACTTATTAACTTAGAAATTTTTGCAAATATCAAATAATGTTCGGATTTTGATGAAAATTTCAGGACTTATTCATAATTGACTGAAATTATTTTTGAAATAATAATTCTTTTTAGAAATGTTTGGTAAAAATATATTTTACAGATGTTACCCTCTACATCACCACCACCCATTAATTAATTAATTTCCGAAAATGTCTAGAAATTCGCCATCGTTTTACCATAAACCTAATATAAATTGAATTCAGGAGTCGTTGGGGAATACTAATCAACTGTCTTTTTTTTTTCTTTTTTTTTTTTTTGCAAATTAGCTCATTTTTAGAAAATCTCCGAATTTCAGAAACAAAAATGCAATAAAACTATGCCATTTTTTATTTAGATAAACTTTTAATTGCTTTTAAAAACAATATAAATTTAGGACATCATAGTCTGAAAAGAAAAAAATTCAACAAATTATGAATTTTTACAAGATTTGTTTTCATTTTTATTATTTTTTATTATAATAATTTATAAAGTTTCCAAAAAATTTTTAATTTCCTCCTTCATCGTTAACGCTAGGGTGTAAAATTTATGCAAGAAGACTACATTTAGTAATCGAAAATTGACAAGCTTAATACAAATAATTTAGTCATCTATTGAACAGGTAAAGAGGCTCATCCCTTGTTTCCTGTTTAGGATGCGGTTTCCGGTTTTCTCTTTTCCAATCTTTTCCCTCTTTTCTTTTTCTTTTTTTTTTTTCAATTGGTGTAGATAGACTAAACTATCGCCCGGTTCACACTCCACCCACGTCTATTGAACAGGTGAAGAGGCTCATCCCTTGTTTCCTGTTTAGGATGCGGTTTCCGGTTTTCTTTTTTCTAATCTTCTCACTCTTATGTAGCCCCCTGCTCATCAGTGGCGTTACCGCCTTGCTTGGGGTGATATAATTTTTTTAAAAAATGGATTTTTAAAATAATTAAAACATTTTAATTGTTTGCATGTTAATTACCCATATTTTCTTGTTACGGGTATAATTCTTTCATCTTGCTTCAGCGTTTCCTATGTCCTACATTTCAACATTCAACGGGCTTTGCAAGTTTTTCCTCATAATTCTTAAATTCCTAGTTTTGTTAAAAACAACAGTAACTGAGAAATTCATAAGGAATATGAAAAATAGATATTAAAAATAATAACTGCCAGAAAATTTCATAAATTATTGAGTTACCCCTGCTGTTAAATAATTACATTGTGTTATTTGAATTGTAAAATTTTTAAAAAGAAAGTTTTATATTATTTTTATTTTTCATAAAACATCTTCAAACGTAAGGCTATAGAGCTAAACTAACTAAAATTCTATAAAATATTGGATAATTGCTGAAAATATTATGTTAAATTTTTAATTTTAACATAGTTAAAAATTAAAAAACGAAGCGTACGAATAAGAAAGATTGTCAAATTCGTCTTCCATACTTAGCATTTTTGACTACTGTATGTCATGTCAATTATCGCCTCTGATAAGGCGATGGTAATCCCGATAACAAGGATACCGAAATTAAGATACGCTTTTATGTACATTTCAGCCAGTAAGCAAGTAATTCTTGTTTCAAGTCAGATTAAGGTAAGTTTAAATTCGGTGATTTGAATAAAATAATGTGTCAGCGAGGTGTATTTCATTTTTGCAAAACTTTTTAAACCCGAGAATTGGCTTCTGTTTACAAAATGTGTCGATCGATGAAAAATGCTCGAAAAATTGAATTTTTTTTTTTTTAAACAAAACGATTTTTAATTCTGATCAGTATAATTTCAGTTCCAAATACACCAGGGTATTTTGCTTACTGGAAATAGGAAATGTAATCTCTTGGCTTTTAATTAAATCTAAAATTAAATCTTCAAGAAAACTTTTCTTTTATTTTTAAAAATTCAATTTAAATTTAGGTATCGAAAATGAGTGGAGGTACATACTCTACTGTTACTGTCTTCGTGTTTTACGAACCTTTAAAACTTAAAGAAAGACAATTCATCACTGCTTGAATTCCACACCGATGGGGTTCAGTATCCCTTTTTTGTCAGCTGAGTTTTGCAATGGATTGTGTAACTCCTAGTTTGATCATTTCTGTCAGTTTTTGTTTTCTTTTCTCTCGAAAAGATCTCGCTTAACTGTTGGAAAATTCACTTGGGAAAATTATGAGAACAATCCACAACATACTGGGAGGAAAATTGCCAACATACGGATAGAAAATGAATTGAGTGAAAACACAAAAATATAAAGGGGTCGTAAGGCAAGGATGTATCTTATCACCGGATTTATTCACCTTTTACGGCGAGGCAATCCTAAAGGAACAACGAAACTTAACTGAAGTGATTATCGGTGGGAACAATATGATATGCAATTGACACCGTGATGATAGCAGACAGGGGCGGACTGAGCCATCGGTTAATAGGACCATGCCCGAGGGTCCGGCACTGCAAGGGGGCCCGCCTAGCTGCTAATAAAATTTGCAAGGATGTCCTTGTTATACACTCCAATACATGCAGTCTGACTCGGTCACTCAGCTGCACATCATAGTGTGTATGTGTCTCATACATGGCAGTAGCTGACTCCTTTTGATTTCGCCGCACCTCTTGCCTGGTCGAAGGGAAAACGCAATAAATCATTTTAACCTTCCAAGAATATTCGGACAATTATAAACCTGGCGCCTCTGTAGTCTGTAGTACCAGTCAAGTCTTGGCGAACAATCTAAAGAGGGTCATTCAGTCCTCCTGCTCCCATCTCCGTCACTCCTAAAAGCCACTTCATATGATTGTTAGAATTTGCAAAGAAAAGACACCTTTTTTCTAACTCCTGTCTGTTGCCAAGCATTTTAGTAAGTTAAAATATTGAGTTTTGTTCGACATGTCATTATGCTTTGTTGTTACTATCAGCGTGTATCCATGAACATCTTCCTGACCTTGAAGTTTTCAGATCTTTGTATGCATATAAACACATCTATATCTTGAACTAAAGCCCTTACTTCGTTATGCCAAGATGCACAGTTCACCTGCTGCACAGCCTCTACATGTGAAATTTAACTGTAAAGAGCGGGGGAAGGGGCCCATTATATTTTTGCCCGAGAGCCTATGACACTCTCAGTCCGCCTCTGATAGCAGACATGGAAAGAAAACTGCAGGACGTCCTTCAGAAGATAGAAAAGGAAAAAGAAAAGAAATGACTAATCACCAATTTTTTTTAAATCATATCACCCCAAGCAAGGCGGTAACGCCACTGCCCAACCGGAAACCGCATCCTAAACAGGAAACAAGGGATGAGCCTCTTTACCTGTTCAATAGACGTGGGTGAAGTGTGAACCGGGCTAGAGTTTAGTCTATCTACTCCAATTGAAAAAAAAAAAGAAAAGAGGGAAAAGATTGGAAAAGAGAAAACCGGAAACCGCATCCTAAACAGGAAACAAGGGATGGGCCTCTTCACCTGTTCAATAGACGTATATATATATATATATATATATATATATATATATATATTAGTGTGTTCATTTCTTGAAAAACAGTTTCAATTACATATCAACTTTCTCAGCCCCACTGAGTTCCTATAAACAATATCAGTGACAAGATTGAGAGTAAAATCCAGAGTCTGGAAGATTTTTAAATAAATATAGAATCACCTGAAACAGTAAGGATTAAGAAACAGTTTTTCTTTTTATAAAATTTCCTTCAACAATTCTTCCACTTGGAATGAATTTCGGTAAAAGATTCAACAAATTGTAACTGCATTTATCATTTCCAAAGAACTCATGACATGTGTATCAAGTAAGGCAAATATTCAAAGTTTACTTTTGTTATTGAAAAAAGTTGAACCAGATCCTCCTTAGTTGAATCAACTTTCATTGATATTGATCTACTAATTGCTAAATAATAGATAGTTCTACTGCTGGCTATATAAATAATTAAACCTATTTATTACTATCTTCTTGAATCCTGTTCATCTTTAATACCCTCTATACCTGGACCTTTTTCTCGCTGTAACCCACTGCAGACTAGTGGCTGTCCCATGTTGTTTGGGGTGAAATGATTAAAATGTAAAACAAAAAACTAGTGATATAGAGAACTGATCATTTTACTACTGGCTATAGAAAAATAATTAATAAATCTACTACTAGCTATATGAATAATGTTTGGTTCTAATATGAACTATATAAATAATTGATAGTAAAAAAAAAAAGGATAATAATTGTATAGTTGTCAAAAAAAAAAAAACAGTCCAAGTTGCGAGTTGGAGATACCAAAAACAAGCAAGTGCATATATTTAAATATCTAGGAAGGGTTTTAACAGAGAATATGTAAAAATGAAATCAAAAGGCGCTTTGGAGTTGCAAATGATACCTTCAAAAACAAAGCAAAGTATTAAGAAACAGGAAATCATCGTTAGAAACAAAGAACAGAATGCTGAACTATGTAATATCAGTCCTCCGAGATGGCAGCGAATGTGAAACAATTCCCCCACACATGAAGAGGCGACTTCAGGTAACAAAGACGTTATTCTACCAAAACATGAAAGAAACGGGATAATTTTAAAGAAAATGAAATCAAAAACATCAGAACACAAGAGTTGAAAGAAGGCTTGGAGAATTTGTCCCTCTCAGGACAGTAAATGCAAAAGGAAGAGTGAAACGCCGAATCAAGCGCCTAACGAGCTCGTGTAAATGGATGGCAGAACAGTGGATAAAAAAGATTGTAAAAAAACAAACATTGCTGTAGAGCAGAGGTCAGCAACCTATGGTCTGCTGGCCGGACCCGGTCCGCGAAAGGATTTTGATTGGCCCGCAAAAACTGATGCCTGATGAGTTGATTTAAATAATAAACTTACGAATAGAGACGAGTCATGACCAGAAGTTGAACCCTGTTGAACCGAACCAGTCTAGCTCTACATCAAAATTTACTTGAAAATTCAGTTCAAGTCCGGTCCCAATAGTCCAGGTCTAACTTCTACCCCTGACCAGTAGCTTGACAGAAAACACATTCAATCGGACTATTTTGTCCTTCGGCCTACGCAGAAATACCATAAAACCAAGGAGAACAAAAAAGAAAAGAATTTTATGCTCAATTAAAATTATTTGACCATATGGTAGCTTTGTTTTTGTCGTTTCATTCTTAAAATATCATAAACTAGCAGTATAGCCCGGCGTTGCTCGGGTGTAATGAAAGCTTTAAAACTAATCCATGGTCTTGAAGCTCAGACTCTTTGGACGTTGGCATGAAAGACTAAAAAGCAATAGTTGTTTCCAGTTAAAGCGAAACCGTAGACTGAAAGACTAATGAATGGATGTAAATTAAATTTTGGTTTCCTGGTATCGATATCAAATTTTCTGCACTATTGTAAGAACTGCAACCTTGAAACTTCTGAATATCGTTTCTTATGTCTTTGTCTATGAGTGTATCAAATTTGATTAAAATCGGACCACTCCTTCTATAACCCGATTTTTTCGATTATCGATTTCGATATTTATCGGGGATACCTCGACACAAAACCAAGCTAAGAACACTCGCAGACACTTATAGTACAACTGTGTAAATTTTCAAGAAAATTGGTCCAGCCGTTTCGGAGTCTATAGGTAACGGGTACACACACACAGACAAAGTTCTATTTATAAATAAGTTTAGATAAATTTTACAGTAACTGGCTCGCGAGTTGACACGTGAGGAGTATTTTAAAGTTTATTGTATTTTAAAGTTTAACTTGACTTGAACTGAGTATTTCGAATACAATAAAAAGCCTGTTGTTGCATTCTTCCACAAATATTCTCCTAATTCACCCAACTTAATGTCCACCACAAACCGGATGTGAACCCTATGACAGAAAGAACAGTAAAAATGAATCGTACATGCAGGACTGCGTACTTCATTTCCGCTCACACAACACAAAGATAATAACAATACTGATAATATATACAAGTTATTAGTCATAACCAACTGGTATTACAACAATTGTAATAACCATAAGAGATGTGGCTTTCGAAAACAATAAAAAGCCTGCTATTAAAATAATAAACTTATTCAGATGTAAAATTAGTAAAAGAATTATTCTTTTTAAATAATAAATAATTTGTTTAAAAATTTATAAAATTAATCTCTATGTATTTGTGGAATTTGACTCTCTAGTATGGGGGATGTGGATTGTAGTGCAGTGAATATCGGTTCGGAACGAGAAATAGGGAAACCGAGTTCGAATTCCAGTTGAATTCGTTGCATTCACTTACGCGCAACTACCCTTGGGAAAGGTATTAATCCGTCTCTTCCCTCCAGTTATGGGTTAAATAACAGGACAGATTGAGTTCTATAGCCTTGGTTGGTAACCAATCAACCGCAAAAAGTAATGACAACCTCCTGCGGGATAATGTTCTGCCCAGTCAGCCATGTCTCTTTCGAGACATGATCACCCAAGCGTGTATTAAGTATGGTATTTGACTGACTGAGTCTTACAATTTCTCCGAGAAATCAAAAAACCGAATTCAACTTCCAGATGAATTCATTGCATTCATTTACGCGCAAATATTCTTGGGAAAGTTATTAATCTATCTCTTCTTCCTCCAGCTATGGATTAAATAAGTGGACAGATTGGGTTCTATAGCCTTGGTTGGCAACCAATCTGCCACAGAAGGCAACGGCAACCTACTGCAGGAAAATATTCTGCCCAATCAATCATGTTTCTTTGGAGACATGATCGTCCAAGCGTGTGTCATGTATGGCACTTAACTAACTGACTGGTTCTTGCAATTCGGCTCTATAACAAAGCTGTAATAGTTTTATTTTTAATTATAAATTTTAATTTTATTCGTAGGAAAAAATTCGATGACACTTATGGCAAAACGAAGAAATGTAGATGATGAACGCCGAATCTTTCAAATTTTTTTTTATAATCGTTTCACCCCAAGCAAGGCGGAAATGCTACTGACGTTCAGGGGGTTACAGTGAGAGAATAAAAAAGGTACAGGGGATGTCGAAGAAAAAATAAGAGATCGATGAGAACGAAATAGATAAAGATGGCAACTGATGTTGCATTGAAACTTTTGGAGATTGTAGCTATCAGGGAGGCAAAAAATGGAAGTGAGTGCCACAAACGGAAAGTGAGAGAAAAGGAACTATTAGAGTAAAAGAGGAGATTACATTTAACTATTTCCACGACAAAAGGGTGGGACCTTGATGTCAATCTAGTAGCACATGTAGTTGAGGTACCAGAGAAATAGCTCGTCAGAGCAGTTGCCATGAAAATACTTGTAGAAAAGTGTTATGGTGCCCTATCTACATTGGAATGAACTCTTCCTCCTTCATAAATACTAACCCACGAGACTTCCTGGGAGAGCAGTCGAGACGCAGTGTAACTTGACAATTTGAACATTTCTATCTGATCATTAATCACGCTTTTAATTTATATAGGAAATTTACTGGACAAGCAAGTAATCTTGAAGTTGATCGAATGTTAAAGTTTAGTTTTGAAAACTATAGGAATGCTAAAATCTAGTTTTGAAAATTAAAGGAAATTTACTGGACAAGCAACGAATGTTGAAGTTGATCGAATGTTGAAGTTTAGCTTAGAAAATTATACAAAATTTATTGGACAAGCAACGAATGTTGAAGTTGATCTAATGTTGAAGTCTAGTTTTAAATACTACAGGAATGTTGAAGTCTAGTTTTGAAAATTTTAGGAAATTTACCAGACAAGCAAGGAATGTTGAAGTTTATCGAATGTTGGAGTCTAGATTTGAAAAACAAACGTCATTTTTGGCGAAAATGTGGCAAAAACAATTGCCAGTTATGAAGCCTCAGTCGCCTTTTACTGATGCTGATTTTTTAAAAAGAATGCTTAGTGGCAGTGTTGGATATTGTTTATACAGAAAAAAATATCTGTACTTGAAAATATCAGTCTGTCTCCGAAACGGTCACACTTGGGTTGAGGAAAAGTCATAAGATGTGAAAAATTAATCAATGAACAACCGAAGTGAGCTACAATAGTTTTAAAATTGCAGCCTATGAAAAGACAGACTTAAGTATCACTGCACAACTTGCTGTTTTTTGTGCGAGGAGTGACCGCAACTTTTCAGATCTTTAAAGAATTTATTCAGTTAATTCCTATGAAGGAAACAATAACCAGAATAGACATCTTTGAAATTTCGTTTAACATGATATCAAAAATGAAGTTTGATATTTTGAAGCTAATTGGCATTATAACTGATGGTGCCCCAGCAATGGTAGGACAAACATTCTTTGTTGCACTACTGCAAGAACATATGGAAAGCCTTGAAATCTAAACTTATTTATAAATGGAACTGTGTGTGTGTGTGTGTGTGTGTGTGTGTGTGTGTGTGTGTGTGTGTGTGTGTGTGTGTCCGTTACCTATAGACTCCAAAACGACTGAATCGATTTTCTTGAAAATTTACACAGTTGGACTATAAGTGTCTGCAAGTGTTCTTAGCTAGGATTTGTGACGAGGTACAGCCGATAAATATCGAAAATCGATAATCGAAAAAATCGGGTTATAGAAGGAGTGGTCCGATTTTAATCAAATTTGATACACTCATAGACAAAGACATAAGAAACACTATTCAGAAGTTTTAAGGTTGCAGTTCTTACAATAGTGCAGAAAATCGATAATATATATATATATAAAAGGCAAGATGTTTGTGTGTGTGTCTGTTTATTTGTCTGTATGTCTTTTATACAAATCCGCAATTTTTATCCGATTCTCACCAAACTTCACACAAATATTCTTTAGGCTGAGTCTGAGCTCCAGGACCATGGATTAGTTTTAAAGCTTTCATTACACCCGAGCAACGCCGGGCTATACTACTAGTCACATATAAACCTGCTAAAATTAATTGCATTATCCATCAAGTAAGAGACATTGTGCGCCAAGTCTTTGAAATTTAAGAATGTTATGGATATTGTTGCGAAGACTGTGAATCTGAGTCTATCTTGTAGATTAAATCATCGTTAATTTATGCAGTTTTTGCTAGATACTGAGGCAGAATAAGGTGACCTTGCTTATTTCAGAAATCTACGCTGACTTAGCCGAGAATTAATGCAAAAAAGAGTGCTCGCCTTACAAAAAGAGATGGCGATATTGCTTAAAAGCCAACGCATGGACAGTTCACGTTTTTTAGATCCTGACTGGCTTGCAACTTTTGCAATTATTGTGACTCATTTAAATAAATTAAATTGACAACTTCAAAGTAAAACGCAGCTCCCCAATGAAATGTATAACTATATTGTTGCCTTTGAAAAAAGCTACAGTTGTGGGAACATCAACTTCGAAATAAAAATTATGCAATTTTTTTTTATCGTTTCACCCCAAGCAAGGTGGTACCGCTACTGATGCCCGGGTGGGGGGTACATAAGAGTAAAATAAGGTTAACAGTTGAGACAGGAGGAGAGTGAAAGGAAAGTCGAACCAGTTATAGGGGATGTCAGAGAAAGGGCAAGAGAAGGATGGGAACACAGGTGTGAAGACAGTCGCGAAGGTAGAGAGAAAGGAAAATAACAATATATACGGGGTGATGCAGAAAGGACTGGTGTCAAGTGGATAAGAGATGGGAATTGACATTGCATTTAAATCCCTCGAGGTTGTAGCCGTCAGGAAAGCAAGTATATGGAAGGGAGTTCTACAGACGGGAAGTGCAAGAAAAAACGCTGATGGAGTAGAATTGTCGGCTGCATTTGGTTGATCTAACTGTAAATGGGTGGGACCTCGTTGCCAGTCTGGTTGCACGAGTAAATTCTTGTGGTGGGAGCACTAGTGATTTAAGTTCGTTGGAGCAGAAGCCATGAAAATATTTGTAGAATAGACAGAGGGAAGCCACTTCCCGCCGGTGAGAAAGTAGCTGGAGTCGAGCTGCCAAGTCGAGACCTATCAGATTCTCCTTTGGAGTCTGTCGAGAACACTTTCCATCATTTCAAGGAATTCAAAGATATTTGTGAATATAATCCAGCATTTGATAAATTAATTTGCAACACGTTTTGCTGACATTCGTCTGCTTGCAAATCAATTTAGATTGTTCGCGTAAGGGGTTACTCTTCTGGAGTTTCAATTGACTAGATATAATCGCTCAACTTCATGTTAATGGAAAGCGTCTGCTCAAGATAGCGTAGCGAGTTTGATCTCCTGGACTTTTAGTTGACTAGAAAGTGTCGCTTAACTTCATGTCAGTGGAAAATGTGTGCCCCAAAAGGCATAAATCGTCACTTACCTAAAGTTTTAATTGACTAGATATAGTCGCTTAATTTCATGTCAATGGAAAACGTGTGTTCAAGATAGCGTAGCGAGTTTGATCTCCTGGACTTTTAGTTGACTAGAAAGTGTCGCTTAACTTCATGTCAGTGGAAAATGTGTGCCCCAAAAGGCATAAATCGTCACTTACCTAAAGTTTTAATTGACCAGATATAGTCGCTTAATTTCATGTCAATGGAAAACGTGTGTTCAAGATAGCGTAGCGAGTTTGATCTCCTAGAATTTAGCACCAGCCATGCTGATGGCTGACAGAAAAGTTTCTCTGTCGTGATTAACACATTATTCAATAAGTCCTGGGCCTGACACATAGATGGCGCCACTAATAAAAAATCCTAATGGTATTTATGAAGTACTAACTTTCAAATGACACGTGACAAAATTTGGGCCCAATCGGATTATTAGTTTGCAAATTACAGTTATTTAAGTGAAGCTACTGTTGCAAATTTTCGAAACAATGGAAAAATTTAGCGTGCTGATGGGGAAAAAACTGTTCAAGCAAAACAATGGCTTGATACGTGTTATATTGGTCTCTGCTTCGACAGAAACAACGGTTAAGAGGTGATATGCTGATTTTAAACACAATTGTACGGACATATATGATGCCGCACGATCAAGTTGCCTAAAATTGGCAGTTGTCCCGGAAAACATAAAAAATATCCACAAATTCGTTTTGGCTGATCGTAAATTGAAGTTGCGTGATATAGCATAAGAGATGAAGGTATCAAAAGGCAGTCTATTTACCATTTTTCATGAATATTTGTCAATGAGAAAACTGAATTCAAAGTGGGTTTTGCGTTTGCTCACAGTCGATCAAAAACAACAACGTGACGACGATTCAGAGCGTTGTTTGCAACTGTTTCAAAGCAACAAGAATGAGTTTTTGCGTAAATATGTGACAATGGATGAAACATGGATTCACCACTTCACTACGAAATCAAATCAGCAGTCAGCTGAGTGGACGGCAACAGGTGAAAACCGTTTAAATAGCCCAAAGATGCAAACATCAGCAGGCAAGGTTTTGGCCTCCGTATTTTAAGATACGCAAAGTATGACACGCCAGGATTTGTTATTGGAGGCCACAACCTGAACAACATAAGGTATGCGGATGATACAGTGCTGGTTGCGGACACGGAAAGGAAACTACAAGACCTCATACAGAAAGTAACAGTGGAGAGTGACAAGAAGAGACTACAAATAAAGTTTAAGAAAACTGAGTGCATGGTCATCAGCAAAAGATACAACCCAAAATGCCAAATACAGGTGGGGGATAACAGAATCAAACAAGTACAAGAATTTAAGTACCTAGGAAGTGTTCTAACAGGAGATGGAAAGTGCGACACGGAGATCCGAAGGCGTATTGCCATGGTAAAGGACGCGTTCCAGAAGATGAGCAAAATACTAACACACAGGAAAATCTCATTAGAAACGAAGAAAAGAGTGCTAGACTGCTACGTGATGTCAGTTCTTCAATACGGCTGTGAATGCTGGACAATATCATCGAAAATGAGGACAAAACTGGAAGCGGCCGAAATATGGTTCTACAGAAGGATGCTACGGATATCGTGGACTGAGCATACAAGCAACGACGAGGTGTTAGAAAGAATGGCAACAAAAAGGAAATTGATGCTGAGCATCAGGAAGAGACAACTGAAGTTCCTGGGACATGCAATGAGGAAGGAGAGCCTGGAGAACCTGATACTGACTGGACAGATAGAAGGAAGGAGAGACAGAGGAAGGCAGCGGATAACATATTTGCAGGGCCTGATCAGGTGGATGACGGAACGGGGGTTGCCAGGAGCAACAGGAGCAAACATACTAAGAGCGACAAGGGATAGGGAGACGTGGAGAGCCATGATCGCCTACGTCCTGAAGGGAAAGGGCACATAGAAGAAGAAGAAGAAAGTATTTTGTTTATAAAACTACTAATAGCGAATATTGTATAGCATTATTAGTGCATTTGAAGGAAAAAACAAAAAAAAAATGTCCAAAACTGAAGAAGAAAAAGTGATCTTTCATGAAGACAATGCACTGAGCTTCAAATTGCTTCCGTATCCACCCTATTCGTCAGATCTGATCCCCAGCAACTACTGGGTGTTTGCAGACATCAAAAGAATGCTCAAGGGAAAGAGATTTAGCTCCAATGAAGAAGTGATATCGGAAAATGAGGTGTGTTTTGAGGCTAAAATAAATTGTTCTACAAAAAAGGCATCGAATTATTAGAGAAGCGTTGGAATTAGTTTATCACCCGAGAAGGAGACTATGTTGATGAATAAAGTCGAATTTTGCCTAAACGTTGTTGTTTTATTACTTAGGCCCAAGTGGTGTGTTACATGAAGGCCGTTTTGTTTTGGAGACGTTAAAACTGCTACAAATGGCAGCCCAAATTCACGCACTATAAGAACTTATAAGAACTATAAGAACCTTTCCGAACTTGAAGAAATAAGTTATATTTCTCTTTAACACATTATAATGACACATAAGAAGAAATCTGTGCTCAGACTTGATAGCTGAATAGACAACTTGAATGACTCAAACTTTTTAAATTGTGAAAATTGTGGTTAGCTCAAATTACGATCGTTATTAATTTTGCTGACGTCCGAGGCGCACCTTTGGTTTCTCTGTTTTATCCTGTGGTCGAGATAAGGAAGTAAGTCGTCAGTTTGATTGCTGTTGCTTCGAGACATTTCGCTGACGCCGATGTGTAAATGACCGTGTGTCTACGACTGCGTACGCAAGGGAGTGATCTTCTGTGGCTGTGAACTAAATTATTTGGCATGTGGTGCCAGGCTAACATATCGCATAGAATACTAATGTGAACCTTCACACCACTAGATGCCTTAGTAAGCCAAGCTTAGTAAGTAAATACAGTTACTGCCGTAGTGCATAAAACTAAGACTTTTGCTGTTTAAGGGAAGTCGAGCCACACAGTTCCCTATTCTTAAGTGTCAGGCTAAACTAAGCGTCGTAAATATATAGTGCAGATGGCCAATCAGCCAGTCAGTCAACTGCCATACGTGATACACGCTTAGGTGATCATGTCCCGAAAAAAGACATGACTGACTAGGTAGAAGATTATCCCGCAGTAGGTTGCCATTAATTTCTACGGTAGACTGGTTGCCAGATAAGGCTATAGAACCCAATTTGTTCTGCTATTTAACCCATAACTGGAAGAAAAAGTGATGGATTATTACCTTTCCCAAGGGTATTTACGCGTAAGTGAATGCAAGAAATTTAACTGGAATTCGAACTCGGTTCCCTGGTTACTTGTTCCGAGCCGATATCCATTGCACCACAACGTACATCAATACAGGGTTGAAACACCAGACTAAGTTAAGCAACGTCGAGCCTAGTCAGTATATAGATGGGTGATCACTTGGGAATACCAGGAGCTGTGGGCTTGAATGTACGTGTGGTGTGATGGATTACGGCTCAGAATTAGAAAACGGAGAGTTCCAGTTCTAGTTGGGTTCGTTATATTCCCTTATGTATAAATAAACTTGAGAAAGGTATGTATCATCTCCTCCCAGTTATGGGTTAATTAGTAGAATTTGTATCAGTAAATCATTATTATTTGAAAAAAACTCTGAGAATCTATAAATATTTTCTATCTTCACATAACCTGCAAAAAGGTTGATAAAAACAAATCAATTAATCACAGATATGCAAAACGTTTGCCTTAGCGGGTTAACTTAACTAATAGGGAATATTGGTATAGCAGTAAGTTCGACATTCATTGAAGATCTCACCGACTTTCAAACTTATGTGACCGGTGTATGAGACAAATTAAGACAAGCTTAGACATGCTGTGACCAGTCCTGACACACAAGGACAAGATTTGTCCACATTTACGGCATAAGCGAAGGTTGGCTAATCTTTGACCAGCGGCCTGAGCGTTAAAAACCGACCTTGTGCCACAACTACACTACCGGCCATAATTATTAGGCAACCCCAGTGTTTTAAAAAAAATTATGTATTTCATACTATTTTTTAGAATTTATCATTTATCATTATTCACTCTTCTCTTATATATCCCTCTGCGCACCAGTGGCGGTACCACTTTGCCTGGGGTGAAGCGATAAAAAAAAAACGCGATAAGTGAGACTGAAAAAACTGTTAGTCTAGAACTTACGGTTATATTTAGCAATTCCATCTGTAAAATGATGAAACTTTAACGTCACCCAAGTCAGTCAGTTAAGTTCCATACGTGATACACGCTTGGGCGATCATGTCTCGAAAGAGACATGACTGACTAGGCAGAAGATTATCACGCAGTAGGTTGCCATAGCTTTCTGCGGTAGACTGGTTGCCAGCCAAGGCTATAGAACCCAATCGGTCCTATTATTTAACCCATAACTGGAGGGAAGGGAAGGAATAATACATTTCCCAAGGGTATTTGCGCGGAAGTGAAATGAGCTTAAATTCAACTACAAAAATTATTTCCAAAACTAGTTTTTTTCTTATTTTTTACGTGTAGAATAGTCTTTTTAATTGGGCCAATCGTTGAAATATTGTTCCGCTGCTGCTGCTATCACCTCTGAATCATTTTTAAATTTCTTCTCTTTCGTTCCACCATTATATGCAGATCAATAAAATTATACTAGTTATGAAACTAATACTACTGAATTCATCTAATGCCAGTCAAATAAGTACACGGAATATCTACGATCACATTAAAATCATGATCATTATTAACAGTCCCATGTCCGAATGTATTCGTAGGATCGTTGCGCACCTAACCATTTCCCGCCAAATATTTTGGTTCAAAGCCGGAGAGTTGTACATTCATAGCGTGTCTTGAGTAAGTAGACCACTCCTAACTTTGACTTTCTAAACTGAAGTCTAGGAAGCAGCGATGGCGTGTCATCACAGCATAAAGTTATAGAGTCCAGTTAACTTTATTGTGCTAGATGGTTGTTGATCCTACAAGTTAAGCCACCCTTTGACAGCTCCTGTTAATCCTGCTGTATATTTAGCTACCCTCGAGAAAAAGAAAAAAAAAGACTGGTGAGGGAAACTGTGTCAGGTGGTTCTAGTTTAGGGGGTATCAGTCGCACTCCGAGAATGACCCGACAAAAATGAAAATCATACTATAATTGTGCTTGTTCCTTCCTGAGTTAGTTACTTAGTTCGTCCGTCCATTACGACACTTACTCTCTATACGAGCTTTTTCTTCTCCTCTATCTTTTTAAACGCTACTCTCCTCAGCCTTTCTCTCGCCTTTGCCAAACGGGAGGGTAGTAAAGAGTGAGAGAGTAGGAGGAGAAAGTCTTTACCGTAGCAGCAGCAGCTTAAGCTGTCTGTATATGTGTGACTACTTACAATATAGTAAAAATGAGTAGGTTTGTTGTCGTATCCTGCGGCCTAATAACGAAATTTCTGGCCTCTTTTACACCCTTGGCCATTACTCAGTTGGTCTTTTCTGTTTACAATGGACACAGGAGCCTTTAAAGTAACTTTAATTATTTTTAATTTTTTAATCCCTTCTAACATTTTTGAAATTTTGTCAGAAAGTTTTGCTTTGATTTGAGTTAGCGGCTAAACAAATGTTACGACTGTTTTACAATGGAAACGTAATGAAACGTAATCACCCACTTTTTTTTCGATGACAAACACATTAATTTGGAAATTCTCGCAAAAATCAAATAATTGTTGGATTTTAATGAAACTATCAATACTCATTCACAAATGAATGAAATTATTTTTGAAATTATTGTTTTTTAAAAATCTTGGTAAAAATATTTTTTACCTCTGTTACCCCCCCCCCCCCACACACACACACTCCACGTAAATCCATGAAATCTTAATAAATTTTATATTGATGGCTAACTTTTGTTTTATTAGTTCAACACAGAACTTATTAGGGAATATAAATCAACTTTTTTTTATTTTAAGTTTGCAATCATTATCTGAAAATCACCTCCGAAGAGTAAAATAAAATAAAAAATGCAATAAAACTCTGATATAATTTAATTTGATAAGCTTCTAATTGCTGGAATAAATAATAACTATTAAGGACATTATACGCTGAAGAAAAAAAATCGATTAATAATAAAACGATTTTTATTAAACTTTTCAATTTTACATAGGCAATATAATCATGAATTCCTAACTAAAAAGTCTACTCGCAATCAATTCTTTGAAGATTTTCAAAATATTTTTAAAACTTTGTATATATTTAAATTATTTAATAGTAATAATAATAATAATAATAATAATAAAAATGAAAACAGTTCTTTGAAAATTTTATTATTTTATTAATTTATTTTATTTATTGAGACGTTACTATCATTTGTAGTATGACAAAGTAAAATTTTTCCAGGAAATCATAATTATTCTTCTGTGGAAATTCCACGGGTTCCGCTAGTATATTATAATTTATTTACTCAACTCCCTCACTGGAACGAGAACTGACACAAGGTCGGTTTATAAAGTGGGGGACCCGAGCGCGGACGCTTGGGCCACAGGTCAAAGATTACCCATCCCACGCTCACGCGGTAACTGGGTTTAAAGCTTGTCTTAGCATCTCAGAACTGGTCGCAGCATGTCTAAGCTTCTTTTAATTGATCTGATACACTCGCCACAAAAGTGGTAAAATATATTATTAGAATATAGAATTTTATTAATATTAGAATATATAAAACTAACAGTATAGCCCGGCGTTGCTCGGATGTAATGAAAGCTTTAAAATTAATCCATGGTCCTGGAGCTCAGACTCAGCCTAAAGAATATTTCTGTGAAGTTTGGTGAGAATCGGATAAAATTGTGGATTTGTATAAAGGACATACAGACAGATAAACAGACACACATACACAAACATCTTGCCTTATATATATTATCGATTTTCTGCACTATTGTAAGAACTGCAACCTTGAAACTTCTGAATATCGTTTCTTATGTCTTTGTCTATGAGTGTATCAAATTTGATTAAAATCGGACCACTCCTTCTATAACCCGATCTTTTCGATTATCGATTTTCGATATTTATCGGGGGTATCACGACACAAAACCTAGCTAAGAACACTCGCAGACGCTTATTGTACAACTGTGTAAATTTTCAAGAAAATCGGTTCAGCCGTTTCGGAGTCTATAGGTAACGGACACACACACACACAGACACACAGACACACACACACGCACGCACACACACACACACACACACACACACACACACACACACACACACACACACACAAAGTTCCATTGATAAATAAGTTTAGATATTATTTACATCAGAATGCAGGGGTAACAGCATCGCAAACAGTTGTTTTTGTTCATTTTGAATAAAACATTTGCCACTGATTCTCTGTTTCTCCCTCCCTCTATCCGTCCTGTGAGTATTAGATTCTCCAGATCCCACTTCCTCATTACGTGTCCTAGGAACCTCAGTTGATTCTTCCTGATACTAAGTATGAGTTTTCTTCTTGTTTGCATCCTATACAAATTAAATGTAAATTTTAATGCTTCCAAAACGAAGCTGCTATCTATTAACCATCATACCCACCATTAGCATGGAACAGGCTAGCCTCCCTGAGAGTAAAACACTACGCCTCCTTGGCCTCACACTCTCAACGGACCTCAAGTGGAATGACTATATCGAATTCATTGTTAAATCCGCTGCCAAGAAGGTCGGTTCACTGTGCAGGGCCAGGAAGTTTTTCCCGTCTGAGTCCATCCTACACATATATAAATCTACCATCCGCCCGTGTATTGAATACTGCTGCCACATCTAGTCGGATGCTTCTGCTATTCACCGCGTGGTTCTTGAGAAAATTCAACAGAGAATCTGCAATGTGATCGAGATCGACTTAGCAGCGGGACGTAGCTTCCCTGTGCCTCTTCTATAAATGCTTTCACGGCTTCTGCTCCGATGATGAATTTACACGAGCTAATAGATTAGCAACTAGGTCCCACCCTTTTACAGTGAAACCGATAAAATGTAACCGCAATTTCTACTCTAATAGCTATTTTTCACGCACTTCTCATCTGTGGAATTCCCTTCCATATACTTGCTTCCCCGACAGCTACAATCTCCAGGAATTTAAATGTAAAGTCAATAGACATCTCCTATCACACTACCTCGCATCCATTCTCACAAGCTCTTTTTTCATCTACTCCACCCACATCCTCGGTATCCTCATCCGTCCTTGCCCTCCTCCTGACATTTCTATAACTAACCCTTCTTTCTCATCCCTTTCCCCTATGTAACCCCCTGCTCTACAGTGGTAGTAGTATGCTTTGCTTGGAGTGAGATGATTAAAAAAATTTTTATTTTAATGTTTCTAGGTGAATTGTTCACCTACATTGCATATGATCCATTATTGTACATAGGCTGGAATGATCTATTATGAAAGGTCTCTAATTTTAGATACATTGTAATTATTTTCAATAATTCTAGGTGAATTGTTCATCTATACGGCATATGATCAATTATTGTACACAAGTAGCTTACAATAAGGTTTGTATTTTATTTGAATACAAGATTATGAAAATTAAGATGTAGTATAGTGGTATGTCCTGTATCATACATTCTTGCACACTTGTCATCATCACTGATACTTGTAAGACCTTTGTTCTGATCACATGTCTGCGATTTGTCTGTGCATTGACTGACTTTTTTAATTTTACTACTTATCAACACTTGAGGAGTCATTTCATACTGAAGCATATTTGGAGTCCGGAAGTGCGTTGTGGTGCAGTGGATATCGGTTTGGAACGAGAAATCTGAGAGCCGAGTTCGAATTCCAGTTGAATTCGTTGCATTCAACGAATACCGAATGTTTCCTCATAAGGAAAAAGTTATTATGATTACCATATTATTTGAGACCATTTGTATTTATCAGGTTGGGAAATATATATTTATATTATTAATTTACAGGCATTTGTTACATATAAATATTGGTCGTCATTCCAGTTGAATTTCGTTGCCTTCACTTATGCGCAAATACCCTTGGAAAAGGTGTTAATTCATCTTCTCTCTCCCTAGTTTTGGGTTAAATAGCAGAAGAGATTGGGTTCTATAGACTTGGTTAGCAACCAATCTACTGCAGTAAAGGCCTAGTCAGTGATGGATCGAAAAAGATATGATCGGCCAAGCGATGTAACGTATAGAACTTAACTGATCGTTAGTTCGCCCGAGGATAAAGGGATTTGTGAAGGGTCAACACCCCTACCAGTAAAAAAAGACAGAAAAATCCACGACGACTTCGTCGATGGCAATAGATCACCAAGGGCCTGTGCTCCACTGGAAGCGATGTGTTTAGGAGCATTCTTGGATTCATTGTTGACATTTCTAGTTTTAACCACGTTCTATATAGCGTATAGAACTGAACTGACTGTTAGCTCGCCCAAGGTTTAAAGGATTTATGAAGGGTCAACACCCCTACCAATAAAAAAAGACAGAAGCATCCACGACCACTTCGTCGATGGCGATAGGTCACCAATGGCCTGTAATCCACTGGAAGCAATGGGTTTAGGAGCATTCTTGGATTCACTGTTGACATTTCTAGTTTTAACCACGTTCTATTCTGATCATGTCTTCTCCCGGACTCTTTGACATTTTCCGGTTTCTTGCTATCTTGTGTAAAGTATGATCTTCAAACATTTAAATGTACCGTCAATTGTTATTTCGTTCCTTTATTCTCCTCTCTGGTTCTTTCACACTCAATAATCTTTTGAACCTAAGTGGTTCTTTATCGCCTTGCTTCGTGAGAAAGGATTTTAAAAAATAAGTGAATACGACTCGTCAATTCTATGAATAAAAGATGTCTTTATGTCTGGTCAATAGTTTAAGACCGGCAAAGAAAAGAAGCCAGATGGTCTCAAGGTCGAGAAATTGATCATATTAAAGAAATTATTGCAAAAGAGGGTAAAAACATATGCTTGTTTTGGTTACTATTTATAACTGGTAAAAAAACAAAAACTAATACGTCACAGAGACCTAGCCAATAAAAGCAGTTTTCCTTGAAGAAAAAAATATGAAGTCATGTGTTGTTGTGGTATTTGTATTTGAGGGTAATCTACTGCCGATGAAAGGAAGGTAAATAAATAGGTAAATGAATATATCAGTTGAGGATTAGAGGTTTTACTAGTTCACAAAAAGTCTGGGTACTTATATCTCGTTTCTTTAAAATGCGTAGAAATTTAAAAAAATTAACACTATATATCAGTCGCAGGTTTTGGAACGGAAATAAACCCTAAGAAGTGCTTCTAGGGATAACTGAACGCGGATTTGTTATGGAAAATAGATAGATAGATAGATAGATAGATAGATAGATAGATAGATTTACTAAACGTTGCTTAGATGTGGCACAAGGCCGAAGATATGGGGTGAACACAAAGAATTCAATTGGAATTCGAACTCGACTCCTCGATTTGTCTTTCCGAGTCGATATTCACTGCAAGACGCCCTAAAATAAAAAGGAGAGAAAGTGAAGTGTATATTAAAGTAGAATGATCCGACACAGGTCGTTACTAAACACTAGTTTCGGTGATCGAGCAAAGTTAAAATGTCAAGATTTTAAGTGGATATCGACTTGGAACGACAAATCGGGAAACCGAGTTCGAATTCCAGTTTAATTCCTTGCATCCACTTATACACAAATACCCTTGGGAAAGGTATTAATCCGTCTCTTCCCTCCAGTTATGTGTTAAATAATAGGACAGATTGGGTTCTATAGCCTTAGTCGACAACTAATCTACCCAGTTAGTCATGTCTCTTTCGAGACATGATAGCCCAAAGTGTGTATCACCTATGGCACTTGACTGACTGACTGACTGACTGACTGACCACAAGCAAGGCAGTTTTACTGCCACTGGTGTGTAGGGTGTTACATAAGAGGAAAGTGATGAGAAAGTGGAACAAGTTATTGTGGGTGTCAGAGAATGGGTAAAAGAAGTGTAATTTTAGTGGAGTGGACGGGGAAAAGAACATGAGGGAAAGGGTGCGAGTCAGAGAGATAGGAGATGGCAATTGACCTTACATTTAAATTCTTGGAGATTGTAGCTGTCGGGGAAGCAAGTATACGGAAGGGAATGCCACAGGCGGGAAGTGCGAAAAAAGAAGCTGATGGAGTAGAAGTTACGGTTATATTTTATTGTTTTCAATGTAAAATGGTGGGACCTAGTTGCTGTATGCCGATTTCAAAGCAGGTAGTTTTATTTTTTTAAAAAAACTATCTCACTTGTTGGCTATTGTGGCATTTTGAGACTTCCTTACATTGCTTGATTCAGCAACAGTAGCAGCGGAAATAATCACCAAGGTACAACCGGATGTCTCTGAGATCATTAAACCTTGATCGAGCCCTATTCGGTCTCTATTTTGCTCATCATTTTCAGCGGCCGCTATTTCACAATCTGCTCTTTTTCCCACTCTTCAATTTCAGCGGTTTCTACATTCACAACCAGCAATCTCTCTCTTTACCACTTTCTTGTTTAATTGCTTCTATCTCACGGTCAACGCTCCTTTTCATTTCCTACTTTCAGCTGTCTGTCTCGGCTGCTTAATGTTAGGGCTCTTGTTCCTCCAGTGGAAACCGGCGAAGAAATCTCCCTTCAAGACACCTACCCAAAGAAAAACTACACACAACCCTTGCTGCAAAAGATTAGGTCTGTTCTAGCTGTTTCACACTCGTATTTCTCGTTCATCTCGTGGGAACCAGCGAAGAAATATCCATTCGAAACACCCACCAAAGCAAAATTACATACAAACATTGTCGGTAATGACGAAGCCTGTCATAGCAATTTCACATTCAGATTTCTCGTTCCTCTCGTGGAAACCGGCAGAAAAACTCTCTTCTAATCACCCACCAAAGGAAAACAATACACGACTTTTCCTGCAAAAGACAAGGCTTGTCCTAGCAGTCTCACACTCGAATTTCTTGTTCCTCCCGTGGGAATTAGTAGAGAAATCTCTCTCCACAAAAACAACTACTATACTCAAGAACTTCGTTAACTGAGAAATCTCAGTCACACCCATGCAAAATACTACTATTTTGCATTCCTTTTGAACCAGAAATAAAAGCTGTTGAACAGTTATTTTCAAGCTTTGGGATTTTTGTTCATTCCGCTCATATTGCCAAGCACAAACATGCACACAACCGGGAAAAAAATCCTTATAGGCTATCACTCATTATTTTTTTAAAAAGTGGATCCAGACTCTCTTCCTGTTTATATCATCACTATTTGACTTACGTTAGTATGACACATAAAGAACAAATAGTTTAACCTTGAACAAAATGAGAAACTTAGTTGTTTGGTTGATTTTGTTTAGTAGTAAATCAACTTCTAGGGGTTATTTAATGCCCAAATCTAAATATTTTGAACACAATTTTATGGCTTCAACTAAATATATTTTGAACGCAAATGTATTCCTTCAACTTCAGATGAAACGTATTGCTGGTAATTTTACTACAAAAATGTATTTTTATAATGTATAGTGTTGTTTGGGGGAGGGTCACTGTTTATAGCTAGGACCTTAACAGTTGCTACCAATCCGGTCAGGAAGGATCTGGGAACAACAGCAACTAAGAGGTGGTTCCACGCCCCTGGAAATCTAAAATTACCCGATCGGTGGCCTTGTTTCCAGATGCAGTTTATTGTCAGATCCAGGACTAAAATCAGAGAAAAGTTGATTGGAGCATTTTAAAACATTAATTACTATAGAGATATTTAATATGAAATCAGTCATTTTTATTATTCAGATATTGAAACTAAAAGTAATTACTTGATTCGGGAATATTTAAATAATGGTCAATAAATACTGACTTGGTTCTGGGATAGGTAAATATTGCTCATTGATATTTTAGTCTACAAACATTGCCTTCATTCTGGGATATATGTTCTATATATTGGTTGTATATATCTGACTCTATAAACATTGATTCCATTCTTGGATAGGTAAATATTGGTCTTTTATAATTGTGTCTATAAACACTGATTGAATTTTGGGATAAGTAAATATTGGTCGTTCATATATTTTTTTCAATTATTTCACCACCAGCAAGGCGGGAGCGCCACTAGTTCGCAGCGTGTTACAGTGAGATTAAAAAACTGGGTACAAAGGATCTAGAGTAAAGGATAAAAGATGAACGGGATCAGAGCATTTGCTATGAAAATATTTGTAGAAAAGGCAGAGGGAAGCCACGTCACATCGGTGAGAAAATGACTGAAGTCGAGATGCCAAGTCAAAATCGATTACATTGCAGATCCTCTTTTGCATTTTGTCAAGAACACTGCGATGAATAGCAGGGGCATCCGATCAGAAGGATCGGTACGCACCCGATACACCAAAAATTGAGACGAATAGCAAAGTTCTACCTAAAGCTGGTACGAATATCAAACCATTTTACATTCTTACACCGATACAGGGAACTACGACATTCCTGAAGGCTTGGCACAGTGACATGCCGTCAATTCGAGGAGAGCCAGTCAGGTCGCAGAAAAAGCGGGATACGTTCTCGGACCTGGGTGTTTCCTGTTTTTTCTTCGACCAGACAGGCACTCCTTGAATTGAGGGCAAGTCTCGGTGCCAATCTTGCAGGGAAAGACCCTGATCCGAGAACGTATCCAGTACAACCGATGGATAAAAGAAAGATTACATTCCTATATCTACCAGAGCCTCGAAGCATTTCTTAGCAGGATCACCGATGAAGAAGACCGAAAAAGGATCCGGCAAGATTTGGACAAGGTCCACCAAGTACGGAAACTAAATAGCTTAAAAGATCTGAAGGTGACACATGAGGTCCATTACCCACTTGTGAAGGCAGTTGTGAACATCACTCAACATCAGCTGAGTACCTCTGAAGAGTCAGCGCTGAAGAAGGGTCTCAACTTAACAACCATCAGGCAAATACCATACTTAAACATCATTGCTCGTATCGTAGCCTTGAACATCCCTGAGGCTCAAGAGGATGAGCTAAGATGGAAAGTGAGACAGACACTGGAGAACGCCAAGCCACCCAAACGAAACATCACGAAAGAAGAGGGACCCTAGAGAAGAATGAAAACATCATCATACTATCAGCTGACAAAGGCAATGCAACTGTAGTAATGGGCAAAACTGAATGCACCAAGAAACTGGACGACCTTATTAGAAGGGTAAAGAAAAAACCCACATTATCAGGGTAAAGAAAAACCCCACGTTGAAAACATAACGGCTATATCGTGTTGAATACACCGGTTCCCGTCCGATCACCGAAGTTAAGCAACATTGAGTCTGGTCATTACTTAAATGAGTGACCATTTGGGAATACCAGGTGCTGTAAGTGTAAGGATCAAGAATGGTCCACCGATTCTCCAGGTTTGGGGGTTGGGTGCAGGACTAACCACCCTGCTCCGTAAAAAAACATTTTGTTACAGAAACAGCAACAAAAAGTTGCTGCCCTATGCACAATCTGGGTGTGATGGATAAATGATGATGATCATGATAACATAACGACAGCTGTCGCAGATCCTAATAAAAAAAAAGGACCACATTCAGCCTAGGATATACAGGCAGTTGTCTCAACGTTACAGCAAGTTATCTCATATGTATGGTCGACCTAAGATTCACAAAGAGGGTATTCCGCTCAGTCTAGGCTCGATGTGCCACTCATTGAGACGTTTCCTTGTAGATATAATTGACCCACTTCGAAAGACACCATCATATGTTCTAAACTCCGCCTACTTCGTGGAACTTATCAAAGATGCTGCCATTCAATTTAACCAGATGGTGAGCCTGGATGTGGTGAGTCTGTCCACCAAGGTGCCCACGGTGAAAGCACTATCAGTAGTCAGAGACAGACTGGCCTCGGACTCATCCCTAGGAGAACGTACCAGTATTCCACTAAATAACTTGGATATACTGACTTTTTGCACACAAACAACACCCTTAGGATTGGGATCAGTCATATATCGACAGGATGAAGGCTTAGCAATGAGATCGCCATTACCACCATCACTAGCTAAAATATACATAAATTCTTTGAAAAGATGGCATTAGAATCCACCGCCCTAAAGGCAATTCTATGGCTGAGATAGGTTGATGACACCTTGATACTCTGGACACTCCAGGAAGAGGTCCAGACGCTACTTGACCATGTGAACTCAATATCATCCATACCGTTCACTATCGAGCAGGGGTTCAAGACATCCGTATACCGCAAGCAAACGTTCATCGGAAAATACCTAAACTTCAGCTCCCACCACCCATCCAATGTAAAGAAAGGGATCGTCCGCTACCTGCAACAGCGAGCAAAAGTCATAAGTGGCGACCCAGAGACGTGCGAACAAGAAATTTTCAGCATAAACAGTACCCTACAACGTAACAATTAGCCAGGGTACATGACAACAACACCAACGAACATGGAAGAGAGAGTGCATGAGGATAACAACTCTCAGAAAAGAGCCTCGATCTGTCTACCCTATGTGAATGGGGCTATCGGAGAAAATACCAAGAATCTGTGGTCCATATAACATCAGGCCGATTTTCAGAAGTGGTTCTACCCTTCGCAAGTACCTCTCCCGAGTAAGACCCCAACAGAGGAGGACATGACTAAGGACTGTGTGTACGCCATTCCATGTATCTGTGGAAAGAAATAAAAAAGGAGAAACTGGCCATCCCATTAAGGTAAGGCCACAAGAATTCACAATGCCGTAACACAAGGGGAGATCAAGCGTAACTGACCACATATGGAGGGAGAAATGGGATCACCGCACCCTGTGGGATGAAGTTGAAATAATCGATAGAGAACGCCACTGGAAACTACGTAAACTTAAGGAATCAATACATATGCTATGCTAAAAAAATCCCCTAAGCCGATCAAGCATAAAGATGAACACAATATGGTAACTAGTAATACGGAGTGCCAGAGAAAATAATCAGTGTAAAAAATGCAATATGAGCTCTGGTAAGAAATACTAGACAAAAAAACCATTAACATCAAAAAATACTAGAGAAAACCATTAACAGCAAAAATTGCAATATGGTAAAAAATACTGAACATTAGGTTTTTGAGTCCCAGAAATTCAGTTGTTGTTGCCTTTAAGGACACATGGCCCAGTGGATATAGACGTTGGGGACCCGCCCCAAAGAGTTATGGATTCACTACCAAAGTACAGCAGTGATGAACAAGTAAGAGAAAGTTAGAAGAAGATAACTCATGACTACCAAAATAGGCTTCGTACAAGGACCCAGAATGATATACCCCAGTGATCCTAATAAAGTTCGAAATTCCTAACACCTGAAGACGGCCGGAGCATACAACGGCCGAAACGTCGTACAAATGGCAACAAAAATGAGTGCAATAGTCTGAATAATGTAAATGTAAATAATGAAGATAACAGTTAACAGATTAAGATTGTAGTAATCTGGGAAGCACCTTCTTGGGAGTCGTTTCCTCAAAATTCATGAAAAAAAGCTGTTAGAGTGGAACTTGCATCCCACTAATAGAATAGACAGGAGAATAGGGTGGCTCTTTACAATGTCTTAAGTCTAAAGACAGTCCATGAAAATATTGATAACGTAGAGAGGAACTTAAAACTTTTCGTCCGCGGAAAAGTAGTTGCAAGATGGAAAATAAGTCATCACCCACAAGGACGCAGATGCTCTTTAGGATTCTACGAAGATTGGCTGAGCAACTCCTGTCCATATATGACCTCGTTTGAGGCCATATATGGGCAGGAGTTGGCATAAAGGTAGATGATAGCACGAGGAATCCAATGCTCATTGGATCAGTACAAGAAATCTACTATCTTTCCAGCATCTTTAACGACGGATCATAGGTACGAGTTCTATTTGAGGTCTGGGTTGATCTTGAGTCCCTAGAGGCCCTCAAGGTACATGACCTCTCTGCGAAAATTCAGTGGTGCATTTTTATCTTTTTTTTCTTTTTACTATTGTTCATCCAATATAACAATCAACTGATATTATTCTACTTATTACATTAATGTGCTGGATTAGCGATCACGGCTCTCTACTATTTCCTTTAATACATCTACAATATAAAATTACATCCATCTTTAAGACTCTCGACAATCAGAGATTTGCAGCTGATCTCTCATACGATTTAACAATCAAATCTCAGTGGGAAAAAAACTGGCTGGTTGCATTCAATGCCTCGAAAACCAAACTAGTTCCATGCCATCATCGCTGATCGGACCCCGAACTACCGTCAGTCAGGATGAACGGATGTGCCCCTCGGATGATGAACGGATGTCCCCCTCCGTGCCTTGAGGGACTATTGAGCCATAAACTCTCAAGCTCACCACAAGTGGAACTTATACATATGCCAGCCAGTTAAGTGCCATACGTGAAACACGCTTGGGCGATCATGTCTCGAAAGAGGCATGACTGACTGGTCAGAAGATTATCCCACAGTAGTTTGTCATTGCTTTCTGCGGTAGATTGGTTGCCAGCTAAGGCTATAGAACCCAATCTGTCCTGTTATTTAACCCATAACTCGAAAGAGACATGACTGACTGGGCAGAAGATTATCCCGCAGTAGGTTGTCATTGCTTTCTGCTGTAGATTGGTTGCCAGCCAAGGCTATAGAACCCAATCTGTCCTGTTATTTAACCCATAACTGGAAGGAAGAGACGGATTACCTTTCCCGAGGGTATTTGCGCGTAAGTGAATGCAATGAATTTAACTAGAATACCCATCGCAAATGATGCAGGTAAAATGCTCGGCTCCTTATACCACTCCCGTAAGTAATTGACTCCGCATGTTATCCTCTACCTTCATAAAAGTCAAATCAGGCCTAAAATGGAATATTGTTGTCATAATATACATAATCTCTTCTATTTCATTGTATCTATTTCTTATTTACTTCAACGGGGCGTGTTGACGAGAGTTGCTCTCCACAACTTCCTTCACTTTATGCTCTATAATTACGTCCACCGTGTCTCTTCGCTGTATTTTTTTTCTCTCTGATTATTTCTTTTTTTTTTTTAATAAATAATTAAAGCTGCTCAATGCTTTATGCTCTGAAAAGGGCGTAAAAAAATGACGAATATTCCATTTTCTTGCGTTATTCGTAATTTTAATGGTTTACTTTCTTCATTAATTTGTAAATAGATTGTAAATACATTTTTTTTTTATAACTGTAAGCTCCAAAAACATACCCAGACCAATGTGTTGTACACGTATTATATACATCAACAACGTATATTTTATTTACTATGTGTTTGTACGGAATGTACGAAGACGAAATTTTTGTGGATGGGGGTTGCAAGAAAAATAGGCTTTGTAATTAGCTTTAGCAAAAGGATATAAATACAGTTATCGTCCCAGTTGTATACAAGAAGGTATGAGAGAAAAAAAAACAATTTAGGTCAGGTTCCGTATTTTTTTGTGGCTTCTATAAATATACCATCTGCCGTTAATCTCTCTGTCAACAGACGGAGGTCGTTGTTTCTGTTTTTCTTTCGCTCTTATTTTCTACATCACTCTTTTAACTATACTATAGCTATAAACATTCTCTCACGCCCTTTCTTTCTTTCTTTCTTTCTTTCTTTCTGCAAACCCATCGACACACACACACACATTATATTTGTTTTGCTTTCCAGTCGAGTTTGATCTTCAAAACCTTATTGTAAAATGCAATGTCAATCGTTATCGTCTGTTTTTTTTGTTTTTTTTAATTTCTGTTATTGTTCTCGCTCCTTGATAATGTTCTTAAAAACGTTATTTTTACTGGATACCCATATTTGGGTAGACGATCTCGAAACTTTTCTGTGAATTCACCCCAAAATGTACCGCAACTATTAATTCACCCCAAGGAAATATAAATTTTATAATTTAAAGTTTATTTGTTTTTCTGATTAAATTTTTGGCATTTTTTTTTTTTTAAATAATGATATTTAAATCAAATTTTGTTTAGCTCCAACGTTCAAAATAAAAATTAACAAAAATCAGGGAGTTATTTACATTTCCCAAGTGCAAATAATACCGGCCATGATTATTAGGCCACACCAGTTTTTTTGTTTTTTTTCTTAAGAAATGACGTATTTCATACTATTATTAAGTGGATAATTCTAAATGAAAATAGAAAGGTTCTTTTGTTATTATTACTTTGCAAAATTTTACAAGGTATAGAAGCAAAGATGAACTCGTCCGAATCACCCTAAATTTTCTTCATTCTTTCATTGCTAACTGCAATATTAAATATTTCTAAATTCGTTTGATGCAAATGTTATTGTACAATATTAACAAAAGAACCATTTTGTTTTCATTTACAATTATTCAGTTAGTCAGTTAAATGCCATACGTGATACACGCTTGGGCGATCATGTCTCAAAGAGACATGACTGACTGGGCAGAAGATTATCCCGCAGTAGGTTGCCATTGCTTTCTGCAGTAGACTGGTGGCCTGCCAAGGCTATAGAACCCAATCTGTCCTGTTATTTAACCCATAACTGGAAGGAAGAGACAGATTAATACCTTTCCCAAGGGTATTTGCGCGTAAATGAATGCAATGAATTCAACTGGAATTCGAACGCGGCTTCCCGATTTCTCATTCCGAGCCGACATCCACTGCACCACAAAAAATTATCCACTTGGTAATAAAAACTAAAAAATAGTATGAAATACATCATTTTTTTAAAACACTGAAGTGGCCTAATAATTATGGCCTGTAGTGTATATTAACATATAGGTAAATGCAAGTGAAGAATTACAGAAACCAGTAGAGCAAATCAGTAGGATATAACTAATATCGGTGTGGGAAATGGAATCAACACATCGGGTTCAAGTTCCGGGTTAGTCTGTTGCATTCACTTTCTCACTAATACTGTAACTGAAGATATGAATCTGTTTTTTTGTTTTTTTTCACCACCACTACACCCATCACTCGTTATGGGAGAAATATCAGGATAGATTGGGATCTCTATCCTTGAATAGCAGCCAGTCTAATAGAAGGAAAACTGAATTTATTTTTTTAATCATTTCACCCCAAGCAAGACGGGACCGCCACTAGTCCTCGCGGGGGATGGTTACAGTGAGAGAGAAGACTGACTAAAGAGGGTATTGAAGAAAGGATAAAAAATTAACTGAATTCAAGAAAATAGATGATGGCAATTGACGTTGCATTTAATTTTTGGGAAATGGTAGCTCTCAGGGAAGCAAGTAAACGGAAGGGAGATTCACAGGCGGGAAGTGCGAGAAAAGAATCTGTTGTAGTAGAAGTGGCGGTTTCATTAAACTATTTCAACGGTAAAAAGGTGAGACCTAAATGCCAATCTAGCAGCACGCTTAAATTCACATAGTGATGACACCAGAAAAAAGCCCATCAGAGCAGTTGCCTTGAAAATATTTGTAGAAAAGACAGAGGGAAGGAAGCCACGTCACGTCGGTGAGAAAATGACTGAGTCGAGGTGCCAAGTCAGGATCGATTACATTGCAGACAGATTCTTCTTTGATTCCAAACCGTGAAATTACTATTGCTGCCATGTCTGGTCTGGAGCTCCTGTTATATATCCCGAGATTCACGACAAAATGTATGCAGTGTTATCAGTCTTGACCTTGCATCTAGATGTTAATCATTTTCCCACTGCAGTCACGTCTCTTCCCAGCGTCTTTTAAATAAATATTTTCACGCCAATTGTTCTAATCAGCTCTCTTCCGTGGTACTTCGATTCCGTGAATCTAAGCGGACGACTAGATTAGCAGCTCGGTCTCGTCATTTTACTGTTGATATAGCTAGATGTAACCGTAAGTTCTATGCTAATAGCTTCTTTTGTTGCACTTCTCACCTATGGAACTCTCTTCCACTTTCTTGTTTCCTTGCCACCTACAATCTTCACAAATTTAAATACAATCTTCTCTCTTCCTGTGCTTTTATTTCTCTTTCTCTTCGCTTAAAGTCTTCTCATTCTCTTTCACTCCCAGTAACCTCTGGAATCTCGATGGCATTATCGCGTTGCTTGGGATGTCAGTCAGTCAGTTAAGTGTCATACGCGATACACGCTTGGGCGATCATGTCTCTTTCGAGACATGACAGACTGGGCAGAATATTATTCCGCAGTAGGTTGCCATTACTTTCTGCAGTAGACTGGTCGCCCTCCAAGGCTATAGAACCCAATCTGTCCTATTATTTAACCCATAATTGGAGGGAAGAGACGGATTAATACCTTTCCCAAGGGTATTTGCGCGTAAGTGAATGCAAGGAATTCAACTAGAATTCGAACTCGGTTCCCCAATTTCTCGTTCCGAGCCGATATCCACTGTACCACAACGCACAAATGTTTGGGATGAATTGATTAAAAAATGCCACAGAAAATTCCTCAACTATCTTTCCCAAGAATGCATGGCATGGTTGCATGTTATTGTTCACAAATACGAAAAGAAAAGGAATCTACAGGGAGCCATAGTCAACTATGTGCTGAAGTGACGTGACGTCTAAAAATGACACAGACATATATTAATATAGATATGAATAAAGTTAGATTTGTGCATAAGAAAAGTTTGCAGTTTTTTTTGTTTTTTTTTTCTTACATTAGTCGTGGTTTCTGCGTCGTGTCTGTGCGTCTGCATATGTTACGTGTGTGTTTTAATTTGAAGTAAAACATTTGCTAGTCGATTTTCTCCGACAAGGTCAATCGTCCCTCAAACTCTTTCAAGCCGTCTCAAATTTCAAAGCAAGTATTTATGTTTACTTAGACTTATGAAGAAACCGACGAAAATATGCGAACGATATAGAAAAGAAAACCAATGTAAGATCCTCTGTATACGACACTCTGACCTCTGTTTGTGTGTGTGTGTGTGTGTGAGAGAGAGAGAGAGAGAGAGAGAGAGTGGGGATAAGAGAGAGAGAGCGGCAAGGCAGGTTGATTTGAAACGTAATAGTTAACAACTGAGTTAATGGATTCGATGAACTGAGTTCGAATTTCGGCTGAGGGTAAGTCATGAATCCATTTCTCCCTGAGCTCGAAATCGGTAAACTGCAGTTCAAATTTCAACTGACGCTTTTTGCGTTCACTTATTTCTAATAACGTTCACTTATTTCGAATCAACTCTTCCTTGAGTTCATAATTGGCAAACTGATTTCGAATTTTGGTTGCGTTTGCTTGGGTTCACTTAGCTTTTCTTTGGAAAAGACATGAATCGGTTTTTCCCTGAGCTGGATATTGGACAACCCAATTCGAATTTCGGTTGACGCTGTTTGAGTTCTTTTAATTATAATTCACTTGAGAAAGGCATGAATCAATTTCTCCCTGAGCTTGAAATCTGCAAATTGATTTCAAATTTCGGTTGAGGCTGCTCACGTCCAATTAGCAATATTTTCCTTGGGAAATGCATGAATTCACTTTCAAAATTTGCAAACGGAGTCTGAATTTTGGTTGAAGCAGTTTGTGTTCATTTATCGCTAATAATCTTAGGAAATTCATGAACTCATTTCTCCCTGCACTAGAAATCGATAAACCAGTAGTGTTCACTTCGTGGAGAAGACAGAAACCCCTCTTCTCCTTATGCTTTGTTCTATCGTCAGATATTTAAATAAATGTCTTTTCTCTAGCATGTTTAAAAGTACCGGAATTACTGCCTCGGTAAAAATGACAGTTAAACAGTAACACTCATTATCAACCTTGACAAAGTACGTGTAGGTTTGTCTCATCGTGTGTGAACTATTATGTTTTAACTAGCAGTAAAGCCCGGCGTTGCTCGGGTGCAATGAAAGCTTTAAAACTAATCCATGGTTCTGGAGCTCAGACTCTTTGGACGTTGGTACGAAAGACTAAAAAGTTTCTAATTAAAGCGAAACTGTAGACTGAAAGAAAAATGAATGGATGTAAGTCAAATTTTGATTTCCTGGTATCGATTTATATATATATATATATATATATATATATATATATATATATATATATTATCTATTTTCTGCACTATTGTAAGAACTGCAACCTTGAAACTTCTGAATATCGTTTCTTATGTTTTTGTCTATAAGTGTATCAAATTTCATTAAAATCGGACCACTCCTTTTATGGCCCGATTTTTTCAATTATCGATTTTCGATATTTATCGGGGGTACCTCAACATAAAATCCAGCTAAGAGCACTCGCAAACGCTTATAGCACAACTGTGTAAGTTTTCAAGAAAATCGGCTCAGCCGTTTCAGAGTCTATAGGTCACGGATACACACACACACACACACACACACAGAGACACACACCCACAGACAGACAAAGTTCCATTTATAAATAAGTTTAGATGTAGTTGTTGTTGTATGTGAATGTGCACATTGTATCATCATCGTCGCTTACTTTGCGTCAGCAAGAGATATTATTCTCATGTTAATTTTTTTAGCCTACTCTTCTATGCTGTTTCAAGGAATGTTGGAAGAGATTTTCTCGCAGTAGATTGCCAGCCCTTTTTGTGGTAGACTGGTTGCCAATCAAACCTACATAACCCAGTCTATGGTGCTATTAACCCTCTCCAAGGTGGTTTTGAATTCAGAGCTTCCTTCTCCAAGGCTAGAACCCGGGAGAAGAAATGAGTCTGTACTTTTCCAAAGCGTATTAGCACCTAAGTGAATGTAATGAATATGACTGGAAATCGAATTCGGCTTCTCTCTTCATAGGAAGCATAATAAAGAAAGAAGGTTCGGAAAATCTGACACCCACATGACATATTGAAGAGAAATGATGACAAAGTGAAATAATAAGTAATCTACCTCACAAGCTCGTGTAAATGAATAGTAAACCAGGGAATGGGAGAGACAGTCAATATATTAAGCTTGCTATGATCTAAAAGTTGTGGAGAGCCACGTCCGGAAGTGACACGTCACATAGAAGAAAAAGAAAATTACGGTGAGTGTCAGAATTTGCATATTTATGATTATATGCTATTATTTCTTTTTTACAGTGAAGTTCACCATGTACAAGGCCCGGGAGCCACTTGAGATAGAGAGCTACAGAATAAGAGGTACAGTTTATGCGGATACCTGGGTAAGATAAAGGTTAACCCTAGACTTAAATATGTTAAGCTTGTAGCGATCGGAGAAGCAACCTCGTGGGAGTCTGTTCCACAGAGTACTAGTGCGCGGGAAGAAACTCCTCGAGTGGAACTTACGTCTCACAAATGAAATACGAAGATAATGAAGGTGGTTCGCTTCCATGCGCATTGCTTGACGGCTCTTATTTTTTATTTTTTCTGTTTATGGTTTTTCCTTAACTAGCGATAGCACATTCATGGATTTTGTTAAAAATGAGAGCACATTTTGTGTTGGTAAAAGTCAGTAATCATATTATGATTGTGCTTGTCCCTGCTTTAGTAAGTTCGCAAGACCGTTACGCCCGGCCAATACTTTATAAATAATAATTTGATCGCATGAGCAGACAAATGATTTATTACAAACACTACTTGGTTTCAGTCAGAAAATGAAAGAGGGGAAGATAGAGGTGTTTAACCTCTGTTTCAGTTAAACATAAAAATTATCAATTTAAAATCTATTTATTTGTACCCCTTACTTCTTAAAATTACTACTTGCATTCATATTTATCATTGTTATTATAGTGTTTTGTTAAAGTTGTTAAGCTCAAATATTCAGCGATGCGATAGGGGAATATCGAAGGAAATTTTATTTTTCTAGAACTCGCGATGAGCATATTCCATCATTAAATGAAAAATTAGAAAAGCGTGATATTTAAAACCAGTAATGTATAATAGGATGTACGTTGTGGCGCAGTTGATATCGGCTCGGAACGAGAAATTGGGGAGCCGAGTTCGAATTCCAGTTGAATTCCTTGCATTCACTTACGCACAAATACCCTTGAGAAAGGTATTAATCCGTCTATTCCTTCCAGTTATGGGTTAAATAACAGGACAGATTGGGTTGTATAGCCTTGGGCGGCAACCAGTCTACTGCAGAAAGCAATGGCAACCTACTATGGGATAATCTTCTGCCCAGTCAGTCATGTCTGTTTCGAGACATGATCGCCCAAGTGTGTATGATGTATGACACTTAACTGACTGAATGTATAATAATGCTTGTTCAATCATCTGTTAATGCGTTTTGAGTGACTATGAAAAACTAGGGTCTGTGTCATTATCTATAAATTAATTTTGTTCTTCTTTTATATGCTGTGTACTTTCAGTAGAAAGTAATGGCAACCTACTGCGAGAAAATCTTCTGTCCAGTCAGGCATGTGTCAAAAGAGACATAAAGCGTGAATCACTTATGACACTTAATTGACTGACCTTCATCGCGTGAGGAAACATGGCTCTCCACAACTTTGTAACACGAAAGGAAACATGGCTCTTCATTTCTTGTAACTCTGAGCAATATTTGTCTCACTGCCAACTCTCTCACCTTCCGTTCTGCTATCCATTCACACAAGCCCGTCAGATAAGTGGTCCGCTGCCTTTGCTCGACCCTTTTGACTTGTCAGTGTGAAATTCTCCGATCCTTCACTCTTCATTGTGCCACAGAAATTTCAGTCATCTCTTTCGGATGTTGATTATGATTGTCCTTTTCGTTTCTATTTTTCCTTAAAACTACTTTGATTTTGTGCTCTGTTTATGGAATTCTCAACATAGAGTCTCGTCTAGCAACACAAGGAAAGAAGGATTGGAAAATTTGATACGCCCAGGACATACTGAATGTAAGCAGAACAGAGGGAAACAGCGAGTAAGAATTATAAGTCAGTTAATTATCATTCGTGATACACGCTCGAAAGAGAAATTAATTGACCGGGCAGAAGATTTCCCGCAGTAGATTGGCATTTCTTTCTGCTGTAAACTGGTTGCCATCCAAGGCTGTGGAAATTAATGTACTCTGCTATTAACCCATAGCTGGAGGGAAGAAACGGATTAGTTCCCTTTTTTTAGACTATTTGCGCGGAAGTGAATGCAACAAATTCAACTAGAATTCGAACTCCAAATTCTCGTTTCATGCCGATATTTACTCCACCACAACGCACATCCGGCTATTGATATGAGATAAATTCAGGCAGCAAATATCCATACAAACAAATTTCATTAAATTTAATCGGCAAGTTCTTTTTAGATAATTTTATTGTATTTTTTCTAATTTTTATTGTATTTTTCTAATTTTTATTGTATTTTTTTCTAATTTTTATTGTATTTTTCGAATAAGCTCTCGCATATCAGAATCGAAATAGTGGATAAACTGCCCGACATTCATACAACTCATGGTTCTTGACAATGACCGAGACGGTCGGAAGTACGTGAAATATAAAACAGGACAGACATGGACACATTTGTAAAGATTAACATTCTACAAAACTAGCATCATAGCCCGGCGTTGCCCGTTCAACTTAGATTTTAAATTCTTCAGCGGATGAAACAAATTAAATTCGCTGCAGACACTTAAAATATTATCTATATATATAACAGGCAATCTGTGAGTCTGTGTGTGACTGTTCCCTATACACGCCTACGTTTTTTTATATTTCTTTTGTTTTAAAATTACGGGGAAAATATTCACATTTTTTGTAGAGCAAATGAGTTTTTAAAATGTCAGAAAAAAATTAAATATAAAGGCTCATTTTTTTTTTTAAATAAAAAAATATTTTAGTCGCGATTGACACGTGTGATTTGATTTCTGTGATGTAATTCAGCAACCATCTTAGATCTTAGATGTTTTACGGAGCAAATGTAAACAATCTGCACCATTGGCCAAAAAGTGCGAAAGGGAAAATTGCTGAACTTAAACTCAAAATGTATGTGTCGACCTAGCTTCCCTGTAGATATGTGTCCCTAGAAAGTTTGAATGGCGTAGCTTAAAAAATGTAGGCGTGCATAGGGTACAGTCACACACAGACTCACAAATTACATTTTATATATATATATATATATATATATATATATATATATATATAGAGAGAGAGAGAGAGAGAGAGAGAGAGAGAGATAACCAGGTTAATAGCGTTTTCTGTCGTTGCGGAAAGCATCGCACAATGGCGAAAGAGTTGTGTTGCGTCGAAAGACCACCGATTATCTTTACGCTAATTGTTGAACATGGACTCGTCCATCCGCTATGAGTAGAACGTCTGCTCATAGAAATGGTCGTCGATAAGTGGGTTGGATGGCGTAACGTTTGAGTATTGCCGCATTGAACTATGGTGTTCTCTGTTAATGTATTATTAATTCTCATGTCTCTCATGTGATTAAACCTGTTCTTCGCTCACTTTTTGTTCTAATGTAGCAGTTCTCAAACTATTTTAGGATTTTTTGCATGGCGGTTTCTTTATAATATTTTAGATGGCTCGAGGACTCTTTTATATTATGAGTACTATAGCCGGTTCCACGAAGTCTGGAGCAAAATATTTACCATTTGAACTCACTGTGCTACAGACCTATTTAATCTAGTGATGCTGGTTATACTTTAGAATCACTGTTACACCTGTAATCACTGTTACACCTGTAATCAAAATAATTTAAATATAATCACGCAATTCACCTCACCTCCAGTCAAAGCCACTCGGATAAAATCACGCAAACTGTAGAACACGGATACTTTCTTCTTCTTCATACAGGTTGGAGTACCTTTGAAACGGCTTTTCCCCTAAATCATAAGCACGGGCCAAAATAGAACTAAGGGAGGTAACTCAAGAAATAAAAATAATGCATACAAAAGGAAAAAGGAAGTAAATAAGGGAGAGTTGGAGATGAAAACATATTATCTCCCTTTCTAATAACAACGTTGCTATTATGACTTGGTAACAATCTCAAATAGCCAATAATTTCAACTGAGTGGCCCCTTCGGTCCCTCCGAAACCCCTTCCCGATCCCCTAGGGGACCGCGGACCCCAGTTTGAGAAATGTTGTTCTAGCGTTTCCTGACAGTATTAATTAATCAACACTAGAAACGTTATAAGAACTTTATAACAAGACGTTGAAAAGAAGCGTGTTGAGAACCAGAAAATCTGGAGAGAGGTTTGATGTTAATGTCTCCGAGTCTGCTGCTGTAGACTTTGATCTAAATATGTCACATCTGTATGAGTGGAACAGGTATAAAATTCATCCACAGACAGAAAGAAGTCGTTAACGATACGTCATACTGCACATTTATCTGCAGTGAGTATGGTGAGAATTGTACCTTAGTTGGTGGACTAAAACGTCTTTTGAAAGTTCAATACCGACTATTAAGATGCGCCCAAAGTTGTTACATCTGCACATGAGACGGTATGCCAAAAAGCCACATCCGTGAAGCCGATATTTGAAGATCAATCAAACGATGGTATTATTCAAAATCGAGACGCAGTCATGTATCTATGTATGGAGGTTGATAGGCTCCCAAAACAACCGTTTTATAGCGATCTGCACAATGGGTAACATACTCAGAACAAACCAAGAAAAAAGTTTGTTATTCTTCTTCTATGTGCCCTGTCCCTTCAGGACGTAGGCGATCATGGTTCTCCATGTCTCCCTATCCCTTGTGGCTGTATGTTTGCTCCTGTTGCTCCTGGCAACCCCCGTTCCGTCATCCACCTGATCAGTCCCTGCAAATATGTTATCCGCTGCCTTCCTCTGTCTCTCCTTCCTTCTATCTGACCAGTCAGTATCAGGTTCTCCGGGCTCTCCTTCCTCATTACGTGTCCCAGGAACTTCAGTTGTCTCTTCCTGATGCTCAGCATCAATTTCCTTTTTGTTGCCATTCTTTCCAATACCTCATCGTTGCTTGCATGCTCAGTCCAAGATATCCGTAGCATCCTTCTGTAGAACCACATTTCGGCCGCTTCTAGTTTTGTCCTCATTTTCAAAGATATTGTCCAGCATTCACTGCCGTATTGAAGAACTAACATCACGTAGCAGTCTAGCACTCTTCTCTTCGTTTCTATTGAGATTTTCCTGTTTGTTAGTATTTTGCTCATCTTCTGGAACGCGTCCTTTGCCATGCCAATTCACCTTCGGATCTCCGTGTCGCACTTTCCATCTTCTGTCGGAACACTTCCTAGGTACTTAAATTTTTGTACTTGCTTGATTCTGTTATCCCCCACCTGTATTTGGCATTTTGGGTTGTATCTTTTGCTGATGGCCATTGTAGTCCCTTCTTGTCACTCTCCACTGCTACTTTCTGTATGAGGTCTTGTAGTTTCATTTCCGTGTCCGCAATCAGCACTGTATCGTCCGCATACCTTATGTTGTTCAGATTGTGGCCTCCCATAACAAATCCTGGAGTGTCATCTAGGGTCCTCAAAATATTCTAGCTGTATAGGTTGAACAAATCCGGTGAAAAGACACATCCTTGTCTTACGCCTTTTTCTATCTTTGTGTATCTACTGAGATCGTTACCTGTCCGTATGCAGGTAGTTTGCTGCCAGTAGAAATTCTTGATTATTCTTATATCTTTCCCGAAAATATCGAGGCTGCCTAGTATCTCCATCAATTCTTTGTGTCGTATTTTGTCGAATGCTTTCGCGTAGTCAATGAAGCATAGGTACAAGTCTTTCTTCATTTGTAATGCCCTTTCATCCTAATCATGAATATGGCGTTCCTTGTTCCAGTGTCTTTGACGAACCGGCACTGTTCCTGTCCTATCTCTGGCCTGATTCTGCTTTTCACTCTATTCATCAGGATTCTGACAATCAGTTTTGTAATGTGACTCATTAAGCTGATAGTTCTGTGTAGTTCGCACTCGTTTGCACCAGGTTTCTTCGGCAGTGCTATAAATATCGACTTGCAAAAGTCGTCTGGTATTATTCCGCTGCTATAAATCTCGTTTATTATGTCGGTAATCTTTTCTATGCCATATTCTTCTAAGGCTGTCAGCAGCTCTATCACTATGCCGTCTGGACCAGGTGCTTTGTTTCTGTTCATTTTGGCCATTGCAGCTTACACTTCGGATTTTAGTATTTCCGGTCCATCCATCTCCTTGTGTATTATCGGTTGTTCTCTCTTGTCGCAAAAGAGATCCTTTATATATTCTTCCCATCGCTGGAGTATTTCCTCTTTCTCTAATATGATTGTTCCTTCCTTGGAATTTATGCATCCTGTTGAGGAGCATGTTTTTTGTCCTGTCAGTTCTCTTATCTCTTTATGCATCTCTGCTTTTTTGTTCCTGCTCAGTCTCTCTACTTCTGCGCATTTGTTGTTGAGCCATTCCTCTTTGGCTTGTCTGCATTTGTTCCTTATCTCCCTGTGAAGTTTCTTGTATTCTGCTCCGTGTCTTGGAGTTATTTTTTGTCTCCTTTGCATCATGTGGAGGATCTCTTAGGTCATCCACTCGTTTTTTCTTCTGCGTCTGATTTCCTTTGGGGCAATGTTGTTCGCTGAGGTCACCATCGCTTCTTTTAGTGAGTTCCATTTTGAGTGTCCTTTTCCAATTTGTTCTTCATATTTCTTTCTCACGCTGTCATTGTAGTTTTTCTGCAGGGTGAGGTCATTCACGAGCGTGTCGTATTGCAGCCTTGGGGATGTCCTGGGTTTCTTCAGTCTTCAGAGTTTCACTTTTAGTTTGCAGATGACTGGGACCTGGTCACTTCCGCAGTCGGCACCTGGGTATGTTTTGCATTGGACCACTGCGTTCCTGAATCTCTTGTTTATAGTTATATTAGGCAACCAAGAAAACTTTGCTTCGGCCGGCCAAAAGAAGAGACTTACGTGAGGAAGTGTGCACAAAAACTGGACAGCAGAACAGTTCGATCGATGCACGTTATTGTGCATTATTAACAAAAGAACCATTCTATTTTCATTTAGAATTATCCACTTGGCAATAAATACTAAAAAATAGTATGTAATACATCATATATTTTTAAAAACTGGCGTGGCCTAATAATTATAGCCGGTAGTATATATATATATATATATATATATATATATATATATATATATATATATATATATATATATATATATGGCTATTGGGCGTGTATAATGATAATGTATACGCTAAAAAGTCTGCTTTCTTCTACCGAGCGCCTATAGCCCAGAGGTAGAATCGCCGACTAACGCCGATTCGGTCGGGTTTCAATCCTGGGTTATAAAGCAATCGGAGTCTAACCGTACTGATGAGCTGTGATACAGCCAAATAAATCTGTCTGCGGATGACTATACATATGCTGGGTTCAGTGGATGAATTATTGCCATTTTATTTATTTGTTTTAATTTCGTGCATACGCGTTGTTTGTTTTTAATTTGTCGTCTGTTCATTATTTTCTCTCTGTCTCTGAAGAAGGTTTAATAAAAGTAAAACATGTTAGATTGAGATGCGTTTTCTAATTTTTCTTCATTCTAATACACACACACACACACACACACACACACACACACACACACATACATATATACATACATACGCCCCGGGTAGAGTCACGACTGACGCCAAATCGGTCGGGTTTCGAGCCTGGGTTGTGTAGCAATCGGAGTCTAATCGTACTGATGAGCTGTGATACAGCGAAACAGATCTGTCTGCGGATGACAATAATATATATATATATAATTAGGTAAATGCATTGGTCATACGAGATTCTCTTTAACCACCTGCCTTAGCGATGTTAGTTCGATAAAGAAATACTGCTTGTACCCCTCCCACCAAAAAAAACATATTGTGAATAATAATCTCATTTGAAAAACATCTAATTGTAATATACGTTTAAGGATAATGAAAGCACATGTTATAGAAATATAAAGACAGCTACCCAATATTAGTAGCTTTTTAAATAGTCGCAGAGTATTAGTAGTTATTAGAAGGCAAGTCAAGATTAAATTACTACACACTTCTAGTCATCATAATAGAAAAACTGTAAGGACACTAGAAAAACTAAACAAAAACTGTTTCTTTTTTTTTTTGTTTTTTTGTTTTTTTGCCCGACACATACGATGAAAAATTTATACGTATGGTTAATGCATTTGCGTAATAGCGTAATCTAATCTAAACTTATTTATAAATGGAACTCTGTGTGTGTGTGTGTGTGTGTGTGTGTGTGTGTGTGTGTGTGTGTTAATCCTTACTATTTTATTTCTTATGAAAATTAACTTTTAAGTGCATTAATATTTATTTTATAGTATTAAGAAATACTTTTAAATCATTATTATTAGCGTTTTGCTAGGAAATACTTCACGGCTTTTATTTTATATTTTATTAGATAAAGCATTGAAGATATTAAAAAATGAAAAAAAAATACGATGAGAATTAACAATAATTATAAATACTTTTTGCTTATGTTTCATCTAATAAAGTATAAAATATCTAAACTTATTTATAAATGGAACTTTGTCTGTGTGTGTGTGTGTGTGTGTGTATGTGTGTGTATGTGTGTGTATGTGTGTCCGTTACCTATAGACTCCGAAACGGCTGAATCGATTTTCTTGAAAATTTACACAGTTGTACTATAAGTGTCTGCGGGTGTTCTTAGCTAGGTTTTGTGTCGAGGTACCACCCGCTAAATATCGAAAATCGATAATAGAAAAAATCGGGTTATAGAAGGAGTGATCCGATTTTAATCAAAATTTGATACACTCATAGACAAAGGCATAAGAAACGATATTCAGAAGTTTCAATACAATAGTGCAGACAATTGATAATATATATATATATATATATATATATATATATATATATATATATATATATAAAAGGCAAGATGTTTGTGTGTGTGTTTGTTTATCTGTCTGTATGTCCTTTATGCAAATCCACAATTTTTTTCCGATTCTCACCAAACTTCACAGAAATATTCTTTCGGCTGAGTCTAAGCTCCAGGATCATGGGTTACTTTTAAAGCTTTCACTACACCCGAGCAACGCCGAGCTATACTGCTAGTTGTGTATATATATCGATATCGAGGCTTTCATGACAAAAACTATATGACAAAATAGCAGTAAACCAGTAATCTCTCCTGATGACACCAATTTAAATATAAATTCGAAAGGAACTCATCAAAAGAAGTTATAATTGAAAGATATCAGGATTGAGCTGTAACGTTGACAGATGTTATTATTCATTTCTCAATATACGCAAGTACTTTCAATCTCCTTCCCAGATCATCTTCAGGTGTGTGAGTTATGCTAACAAAAAATAACCGCAAAAAATAAGCAGACGCAACGTTTGCAATTTATTTAATCTGACATATATATATATATATATATATATATATATATATATATATATATATATAAATCAATTATGCACTGTATTATCTGCACTATATATCGGCTATACACTATATATCAATTGTACACCATATATGTATTATATATTATATAATATGCATGAATTACTGACTGGATGACTGGATGCATTACTGACTGGAAGTTTAGTATGCATGCTAATTCCTTATCATTCCTTATCATTCCTTATCATTCCTTGTGCACTTACATACATAAATTAATTATAAAGTAATTCATGATTCTTTATTTTAATGATATTCAGGAGGGTAATAACCAGAACATTTCTCAGGTTAATGTCGATTATAACAGGATATTTTGATTGTACTGACCACTGCCAGACCAAGCATGCCTAGTGGAAAATTTACGTAAGTGCATGTGTGTCTGCGATGATGAGAGGTGTGTTTTCAGTGTTTATTAAAATTTAATGGCGTGTGATTGAGTACACGACCTTCATTATTCAAGCGTTCAGGTGAGTGTGCATGCTCTCAGACAGGTCTTTGGGTGCATGTTGAAAACCGAAGACGTCCCTGGTGCAAACGTACGAGGGTGATTTGCGTTTGATACTCAAAAGTGCACACCTTGATAATCTTTTTCTCTGACTGTTATTTTTTTGTTTTTTTTTTGTTTTTGTGTGTGTGTGTGTGTGTGTGTGTGTGTGCGCGTGTGTGTGTGTGTGTGTGTGTGTGTGTGTGTGTGTGTGTGTGTTAGTGCAGACAAAAATGAAATCACAGGTAGATAAACAAATTACTCCGATACATTTTCGTATAGGATTGGTCAATCCATCCTATTAAATGTAATGTTCCATTGCGTTTTGTAAGATATGAATCGGGCAAACCGGGGCAGCAAGTTAGAATATTAAACATAAGCCTTTCCTTAAATGCCATACGGGAAGCATGCTTAACAGACCATGTCTCTTTTCGATTCATGGTTGCCTACCAAGGCTATAAAACCAAGTCTGTCCTGCTATTTAACTCATATCTAAGCCACGTTATTATACATTACTATATTGTTTGTGTGATACGTGAATATCATAAAATTAAAAAAGTAAACCTGAAGGCCAATAAATTCTCTAGACTGATATTTTGAGTTGTTGTCAGTGATTTAAAACATGTTCTGGCTTTAAATAAACTACAAAGGTTTGATAAGCTATAGAAAACGAATCAATCAAACAATCTTATGCTATACGGGATGTACGCCAATCAAAAGGTCGGGGATATTACAATCAAGTAAGTACAGGAATTCAAATACCTAGGAAATGCTGTAACAAAGGACAGAATGTGCGTCACTGAGATCTTTTTTTTTTTTTAATCATATCATCCCGAGCAAGGCGGTAAGGCCACTGGTGTGCAGGGGGCTACGTAAGAGTGAAAAGATTAGAAAAGAGAAAGCCGGAAACCACATCCTAAACAGGGAACAAGGGATGAGCCTCTACACCTGTTCAATAGACATGGCGGAGTGTGAACCGGGCGATAGTTCAGTCTATCTACTCCAATTGAAAAAAAAAAAAATAAGGAAAAGTGAAAAGATTGGAAAGAAAGCCGGAAACCACATCCTAAACAGGGAACAAGGGATGAGCCTCTACACCTGTTCAATAGACGTGGGGGGAGTGTGAACCGGGCGATAGTTCAGTCTATCTACTCCAATTGAAAAAAAAAATAAGGAAAAGTGAAAAGATTGGAAAAGAGAAAGCCGGAAGCCACAACCTAAACAGGGAACAGGGGATGAGCCTCTACACCTGTTCAATAGACGTGGGTGGAATGTGAACCGGGCGATAGTTTAGTCTATCTACTCCAATTAGTCTATCTGAAGCTAAGTAGAACTCTGTTCGGTATACTTTTTCCCTGATAGCTACAATCGCCAAGAGTTTAAATGCAACGTCATTAGTTTTCTCCTTAACTGACATTCTTTCCCCGACACCACCTTATCACGTCCTTCCATCCATCTCTTATCTATTCCCCAATATCCGCTCTAACCTGTTTCTTCTTCTCTTCGCTCTCCTCTTATGTAGGCCCCTGCGCACCAGTGGCAGTACTGCTATGGTTGAGGTGAAGAAATTATATATATATTATTTACGCTCTCACACCGTGATTGAGCACTCTGGAAGAATGGTAGACTTTGAAAAACAGTAGTTACTCTGGCATTTATGCATCGTTCATTCAGCAGTGAATTAGAACACTCTCAGCTATTGAGCGTGTATAATAATAATATACACACTAAAGAGTCTGCCTCCTAGCTCAGAGGTAGAATTTCCGACTAGCACCAGTTCAGTTGGGTTTCAATCCTGGGTAAAAAGCAATCGGCTGTCTAACCGTACTGATGTGCTGTGATACAGCGAAACAGATCTGTCTGTGGATGACTACATATATATATCCAAGATGTGTGTGTGTGTGCTTTCTCGAAACTCTCATAGTTAAATATACAGTCCTATCTTTTTAATCCGGTCACTTATTTTTTTCTAAAAACGAAGCTGCTATCAATTAACCATCATAGACAATCGAACCTACTTCCCATTAGCATGGAACAGGCTTGCCTCCCAGAGAGTAACACACTACGCCTCCTAGGTCTCACATTCTCAGCGGACCTCAAGTGGAATGACTATATCGAATCCATTGCTAAATCCGCTTCTATGAAAGTCGGTTCTCTGTGCAGGGCCCGGAAGTTTTTGTTTTTTTTTCATCTGAATCTATCCTGCACATACATAAATCTACCATCCTCCCGTGCATTGAATACTGATGCCACATCTGGTCGGGTGCCCCTCCTATTCTCCTCGGGCTTCTTGACAAAATACAACGGAGAGTCTGTATTGTGATCGATACCGACTTGGCAGACCGGCTGCAGTCTCTCTCTCACTGGCGTGACGTGGCTTCCCTGTACCTCTTCTTTAAATACTTTCACGGCTTCTGCTCCGATGAACTTAGATCATTGGTGCCCCCTAGGTACGAATTTGCACGAGATACTAGATTAGCAACTAGGTCCCACCCTTTTACAGTGAAACCGATAAAATGTAACCGCAATTTCTACTCCAACAGCTTCTTTTCTCGCACTTCCCGCCTATGGAATTCCCTTCCGCATGCTTGCTTCCCCGACGGCTATAACCTCCAGGAGTTTAAATGTAAGGTCAATAGACACCTCCTAACACACTAACTCGCATCCATTCTCTCAAACATTCTTCCCATCTGCCTAACCCTCAGTTTCGGTATCCTTACCCGTCTATCACTCTCCTTCTGACATTTCCTATATCTAACCACTCTTTCTCTTTACTTTCCCCTATGTAACCCCTGCGCAATAGTGGCAGTGGAATGCCTTGCTTGGGGGTGAAATGATTAAAAAAATACCAGCTGACATTAGTTTATTGAGTGGGTACAATGACTGAGCCACACATTATTTACGACTTTCCGCTGTAGCCGACAGCAACCGAGTATTTTGGTATGTGTTTTGTTTATTTATTTCTTCTTGTTTAAGGCTTCTTTCTTAAGCCTTTGTACTGCGTGTATTGCAGAAGGCACAGTGAATTATTTGCTGCTCGGATTAAAGAATCGGAGAGCCGAGTTTAAATTCTAGTTCATTATATTCACTTAAGTGTGAATATAAAAAAGTGTGAATATATTTCTTCTTCCCCCGGCTATGGGTAAATAACAGGAAAACCTGGTTTCTACAGCGTTGGGTGGCAAGGAACTCACTGAATTCAAACCAGGCTGGAGAAGGTTGGGCTCTGTCATAGGACATCTTAACCAAGACACATTACTTTTGCTGCAGCTGTAGTTCATGTTGTGCCCTTTAGACCCTAATAGGTTACGGGATTCTTCATCGCAGATACGAAATCGAGAAAAATAAAATACTCAAGGGTGCACGCGGTCTCGAGGAACAGATACCTGAGGGTGCACAATCACATTGCACTAGAGGGTGGATCGGTGGTCGCCACAGAGGCCAGCGCAAGCGACAGTTGCGGGATGTGGGCAATAAAATACTCAAAGGTGCACGGGGTCTCGAAGAACAGATACCCGAGAGTGCACAATCACATTGCACTAGAGGGTGGATCGGTGGTCGCAACAGTGGCCAGCGCAATCGACAATTGCGGGATGTGGGCAATAAAATACTCAAAGGTGCACGGGGTCTCGAAGAACAGATACCCGAGAGTGCACTACCACATTGCACTAGAGGGTGGATCGGTGGGCGCCACAGAGGCCAGTGCAAGCGACAGTCTCGGGATGTGGGTATTTTCTGGCATTGGTCCGAATATTGAGTTCGGGTTCCCAACACTAAATGACCCTGAGTCAGATCAGGTCACAGTGGGGAGGCGATAAAGATGAATGCTTGTTCCTAAACCGTTCCTTACAAATATCATAACAGGTAAAAAAAGTGTGGGTTACATACGACGATATTTAACACAGATCTCAACAACTCTAATTTACTTTTTCTAGGACATGACTCTACCCTTCCGCAAAGCCAACTTTCTGGCAATTGTTGTTATGTTTGACTGCATACTATATATCTGCGTTGTGGTGCAGTGAATATCAACTCGGAACGAGAAATCGGAGAGCCATGTTCGAATTCTAATTGAATTCGTTGCATTCACTTACGCACAAATACCCTTGGGAAAGGTATTAATCCGTATCTTCCCTCTAGTTATGGGTTAAATAACTGAACAGATTGGGTTATATAGCCTTGGCTGGCAACCAGTCTACCGTAGAAAGCAATGGAAACCTACTGCGGGATAATCTTCTGCCCAGTCAGTCATGTGTCTTTCGAGACATGATCGCCCAAAGCGTGTATCACGTATGGCACTCAACTGATTGACTATATATCTGCGCTGTGGTGCAGTGGATATCGGATCGGAACGGGAAATCGGAGAGCCGAGTTCGAATTCGTTGCATTCATTTCCGTGCAAATACCCTTAGAAAATATATTAACCCGTTTCTTCCCTCTAGCTTTGAGTCAAATAAAAAGGACGAATTGGGTCCTATAGCCTTGGTTGGCAATCAGTCTACGGCAGAAAGTAATAGAAACCTACTGCACGAAAACCTTCTACCCAGTCAGCCCATTCAAAACATGATCGCCCAATTTTGTATCAGGTATGGCACTTAATTGACTGATTATATATTTGAAACAAGATAACAGTAATAGAATAGGCCATATTTTATTGAACTAGTTATTAAAATGTTATTTTGATTATCATAAATTGCATACTGCTGTTACAGTCAACAATAGGTTTATTAAAATTTTAACTGGATGTGCGTTGTGATGCAGTGGATAAAAGCACAACACGACAATTGGGGTGCCGAGTTCGAATTCCAGTTGAATTCCTTGCATTCACTAAAGTACAAAAACCCTCGGGAAAGGTATTAATCAGTCTCTTCCCTCAAGTTATGAGTTAAACAATAGTACAGATTGGGTTCTATAGCCTTGGGTGGCAACCAGTTTACCGCAGAAAGCAATGGTAACCTACTGCGGGATAATCTTCTGCCCAGTCAGTCATGTCTCTTTCGGGACATGATCGCCCAAAAGCGTGTATCACGTATGGCACCTAACTGACTGAATGAGTTAACTACGATAATACGAATCGTAGAAGATCATGGATAAAATTAAAATAGTCTACAGTAAAACCTAACTTTTGAGAAAAAAAATGTCTGCTCCGTATCTGGTGAGATACGAAAGGTACTCTCTGATACGAATTGCAGAAATCTGTGGAAATTATTCCTGCTGAACTTTTGCAGAAAGCGCTTTCAAACTTTGCTGAAACTGAAGGAGAAAAATGCTGTTTACATAACAGGGAAGACAGAAAGTGAAACACCTCCTGATAACGGCCCTCCTCGCTTACCTTTGTTGACAGAAATAGCCATAATGGAACACATATTGGTCATGCTTCCTCACGCGGTATATTGTCTCAGATTTGGTACTCTTGGATTGGCATTAGTTTCAATCAATTCAATTTAATCAAAAATTTAATTTAGTCCTTATTTAATCAAAATATTTCAAGCTCTCTTCGACTTTCACAATTTTGTCCATGACTTTACTGCATCGAAACTGAACTTCCTTTTTCAATGTGGTTTCTCTACGATTACCGAAGTTAAGAAACGTCGTGTCTGGTCAGTACATAGATGGTGACCGCTTAGGGATACCAGCTGCTGTAAGCTTGGAGGTACGGATGGTGTTATAGATAGCGGCTCGGATTTGTTGGTCGGGTAGAAGAGTTCTAATTCCAGTTGAGTTCATTAGATTCCAATGACCCCCCCCCCCCCGCAGTAATGGGTTAATTAATAAAACTTGTAGCACTAAGTTATTATTACCTCCTCAGAAATTTTTGCAGTCCAAAAATATTTTCTGGGTTTAAATAGTCTGCAAATGGCTGATAAACCGTAAATTAATATACAGCAACTTGATGCAGCTGCAGATAAGCCCACTTTGAAGTCGTAAAGCAAACAAAAGATTTTACACAAAAAATTTTGTGTAAAATCCTTTGTTAGATAAATTTGTTAAATAAATTTTATGTAAAATACTTTGTTAAATAAAGACGGAAGCCGAAGATGGTTCGCCAGAAATAGGCCTTATACTTCCGATTCACCATGAGATAACGTGTCTACCTTAATTTTTCTTATATTTGCTCTATATGTATTTATATTCATATATGTTTAGAGCTCTCTTAGAGAGTTATCCTACCACTGTATGTACAGGATACTCCTTTGGATTCTTCTATACCCACACTGCATATATATATATATATATATATATATATATATATATATATATATATATATGGTAACCAAAAATGTTCTGTCCGTTTTTTTTTTTATTAGTCATAGAATGAAGTTGAAATATATACGAAATGCGTGTAGCAATTGTTTTCAAATTCGGACAGCCGGAAGTAGGAACATCAGACCTTATAAAAAACACTCGCACCATGCCCGGCCATCATTTATTAGCTGGACAGCTGTGAGAAGGATAGAAGTGTCTAGAGATCTCGATCGGGGCTGTTTGCTTTACGACTTCAAAGTGGGCTTATCAGCAGCTGCATCAAGTTGCTGTATATGTCAAGCGTTTGTGGATAGTGTCGTGGATGAATGTACTGCAAGGCGTTGGTTTCGAAACTTCAAGTCGGGAGATTTGTCTCTTCATGATGAGCCTCGCAGTGGACAACTATAGGTCTTGAATGAGGGAGTCCTGAAAGCGGCCATTAGTTTAACGTGTGGTGAACTTGCAAGGCAGTTCAACGTTTCCGATGAAACACTTAGACTTCACCTGCACCGCTTACAAACTGAACAAGTGGGTTCCGCAAACGCTGTTGGAGGTCCTCAAGGTACAACGAGTGGCAGCCTGCGTATCGCTGCTTTCTCGCCACCGTACCACATCCTTATTCAATCGAGTGCTTACCAGTGATGAAAAGTGGGTCCTGTACGAAACTCCCAAGCGTTCCAGACATTGGTTGTCTCCTCAGGATGCTGTCCCGCACACCGCAAGACCGCCTATGCACCCAAAGAATCACCAACAACCTACACAAATCTATCCAATTTTGATTAAGTACTAACCCTAGCAATAAGAAAAATCTTGACAATTCTAAAATTTGATACATTAATGCTTTAGAAAAAAGTAAACTCAACATTAGTTTAGAATACTCCGTTAAACTTAATTCACAAATATTTCTGCCATTGACACACTTTTAAAAAAATCCTAACAAAAACAATGTCAAAGTTAGTTATAGTTGCGTTAAAAACATAGATAAATATATTTCACAACATAATACTATTATATCAAATCAATATTTGGCCCACATAAACAACATCTGTCACCCAACTAATAGCAAAAATGACCCTTTTAAAAATAATTACAACTGCCGAAAAAATAAAACCTGCCCATTAAATGGCCAATTTATGTCCGAAAGTAAAGCTCGAATTCATTCGGATGATAATGATGTTAAATTTTACTTTGGAAGCACTTATAACAGGCGGAAGATAAAATAAGATTTAACAACCACATGTTGTCTTTAAACAACAGCAAATGCAGTAAAAGTACTGCTTTATTCATACATTATTGGAAATTAAAAAACAACAGCATGAGCCCAATTATTAACTGGAATATCGTAGCTAAATCAAAACATTGCAATGGAAAAGAAGATAGATGTAATCCATGTCTTTTAGATAAAAATTTGTTATCTTAAACCATATCAATAATCCAAATTTGCTTAATAAAAAAAGTGATTTAATGACCACATATTGTCATAGAAAAAATATTGACTTAAATTTTTAGACCCAAATTGATATAGATTCATCTTTACGTTTGCTTCTTTCTTTCTTTCTTTCTTTCTTTCTTTCTTTCTTTCTTTCCCTGACAATATTATGTTTAACAATTATGATTTAAGCCCGTTTTATTTTGGCTTCTTACATTGTTTAATTTTTAATTCTTAATTCTAAATTTTATTTCTTAATTTTTCTTTTCATTTTTCTTTTATTTTATCTTAATTTTAGTTAAAAGTTTGACATTTTAACTTTCCCTACATATTTTATGTACATGTAATATTTAAATATTTAGATTTTTAAGACTCACGATTTACGCCCTTTTGTTTTTTTCCCTACATTTTATTATTTTTTGTTTTTATTTTTATTTTTATTTTTATTTTAAATTTTATCAACATTTAACTGTAGAATAATTATTTTTTTAATCTTGTTATTAAAATAGCAATAACTTAACTTTATAAAGTTTAATTCCCATGAACATCGAGTAAACTTAAATCCAAATCTATTAAACTGTAAGTTTGAAATATGCACCTGATGATTGCATAACGCATGAAACTCCGAGTCGTACCATAAACGTAGGATGTAATGTACATTTATTAATATATAGATAATACAGCTCTGTTTATACATTAATCATTGTTTTATTATCACCTGATAAATAATACTATACATATGTACAACCTCCTCATATGCATATTTGTTACTTTATGTCACTGTACCTATATATATATATATATATATATATATGAAATGGCATCATAAATTACCAATTCTACCAATACACTATTTGCCATGCATTTTCATGCAATACTAACAAAGAAACATGGGTTTTTCCATGTGCGTTGTGGTACAGTAGATATCGGCTGGAAACGAGAAATCGGGGAGCCGAGTTCGAATTCCAGTTGAATCCATTGCATTCACTTACGCGCAAATACCCTTGGGAAAGGTATTAATCCGTCTCTTCCTTCCAGTTATGGGTTAAATAACAGGACAGATTGGATTCTATAGCCTTGGTCGGCAACCAGTCTACCGCAGAAAGCAATGGCAACCTACTGCGGGATAATCTTCTGCCCAGTCAGTCATGCCTCTTTCGAGACATGATCGCCCAAGCGTGTATCACGTATGGAACTTAACTGACCTATATATATATATATGTATATATATATACACTGATGGGGGGTATCAATCTTCTACAGGTTTTTTAAAGCCAGAAAATACTTTTAGACTGCAAGAATTTCTGAGAAAATAATACTGATAGAATCGTAATTCAAGTCTTATATATACTAGCAGCATAGCCCGGCGTTGCTCGGGTGTAATGAAAGCTTTAAAACTAATCCATGGTCCTGGAGCTCAGACTCTTTGGACGTTGGCACGAAAGACTAAAAAGCAATAGTTGTTTCCCGTTAAAGCGAAACCGTAGACTGAAAGAACATTGAATTTATGTAAGATAAATTTTGATTTCCTGGTATCGACATCAAATAAGTTTTTTTGTCGTAAACTGGATTTTGAAGGCTAAATAAGTCCTCTGAGTAAATGGTATCATGGCTAAGACTAAGAACTACAATTATACGTACTTAGAGCCAAACCCGAAGCAAAAACTAAAATAAAAGGGCTGAAAAAATAGACATACAGGCAGATAAACAGACACACACACAAACATCTTGCCTTTTATATATAATTATCGATTTTCTGCACTATTGTAAGAGCTGCAACCTTGAAACTTTTGAATATCGTTTCTTATGTCTTTGTCTATGAGTGTATCAAATTTGATTAAAATCGGACCAATCCTTCTATAACCCGATTTATTCGATTATCGATTTTCGATATTTATTGGGGGTATCTCGACACAAAACCTAGCTAAGAACATTCGCAGACGTTTATAGTACAACTGTGTAAATTTTCAAGAAAATCGGTTCAGCCATTTCGGAGTCTATAGGTAACGCACACAGACACACACACACACACACACACACACACTCACACAGAGTTCCATTTATAAATATATATATATATATATATATAAGAGGGTGCATGAATAAGTCTGTAACCTGAGACGCTGTTATTGTATATTCATCATTGAATTAACTGCATTGTTAAAGAAGCAGTTTATTTTGAAAAATAAGTATTACGCCAAAAAGAATTGCTTTCTTTATCATTGGCATGAAACTTAGTGATATACACTACCGGCCATAATTATTAGGCCACCCCAGCTTTTTTAAAGAAATGATGTATTTCATACTATTTTTAGTATTTATTGCCAAGCGGATAATTCTAAATGAAAATAGAATGGTTCTTTTGTTATTATTACTTTGCAAAATTTTACAAGGCAAGGAAGCAAAGATGATCTCGTCCGAATCAGCTTAAATTTTCTTCATTCTTTCATAGTTGAAACTGCAATATATGTAATTATTAAATATTTATAAATTCATTTGATACACATGTTATTGTGTAGTATTAACAACAGAACCATTCTATTTTCATTTACAATTATTCACTTGCCAATAAATACTAAAAATAGTATAAAATACATCATTTTTTTTTAAACACTGGGGTGGTATACTAATTATGATCGGTAGTGTGCATAGATGTGTGTTTAATATTCACTACTGAATTAAGTGCATTGACAAGAAGAAGATTATGTTGAAAAATAAATACTTGCTGCTTAAAGTCTTTTTTTCATGATTAGGCTGTGAACTTACCGATACATACACACACACAAACTCACATGCAACAACCTAACAGATTTGTAAACATGTGTGCAGTCACGTATGCACACACACGCACACACACACACAACAAAAGACTCATACACACCCAAGCAACCGATCACACTTACATGTATTAGGAATATGCGTTGTTGTTCCTTTTCTTCTTTTTCTTTTTTCGCATGGTTCGTTGCTCATCAAACAAATTTGCCAATAAGGCTTAAGTGCACATGTCCGCAGGATTTATTTACTTATTTTTCGCTTGCTCGTTCGGATGAAAAATCAAGACAGCATCTGTAATTAAAACGATAACATACGCCGACATTCACGATCGTCGGTGCTGCTGTTACGTATCAGCTAAAAGAACGGTAAATTGTTATTTATTTGTAAAACATAAAGGAAGCACCTTTTCACCGAACGTACAATGAAACCCCACCTTGCGTCTACATTCACATATGTATCAGTGCATCCTTTGCAACTATTGAGGAATTGTACCAAACAAGAAAAAAAAACTCCTAATGTAAGCCGGAGTTTATTAAGAAAAGCCAAACCTCACAGCAATAACAATGTCTGACGATTGTGCAAAGAAGAGAAGTTGGCTATAGTACTATATCTAGAAGAAAAAAGGTTACTAAATTAAAGATCTGAAATAATGTCCAGATGTATAAACATTTCGCATCGAGGTGTGAAATTTAGAGACTTTTGCTTTTTGGATTGGCTTTTGAATGTGTGCTAGACAAAGTTTGTACTTCGAGAAAATTCGTTTATTTCTAACAAAATCAATGAGTCAGTGCTTAACATTTGAATTTTTAAATCTAAAACTTGTTTTGTTCACTACAATATATATATATATATATATATATATATATATATATATGGTTAAATAAAATAAAGACAGTTTTTCCCAATCTCACCTTTACTTATAGAAATTATACTAAAACAGACATAATAATAATTTAAAAGAAAACGGTTGAATTCCCTTCATTTTAACATCTCGTGACTTTGCACTACATATGAAGGAATTCTAAAACAGACTAACACACATAATAAAAAGTTTCAAAGAAAACGGTTGAATTCACTTCATTTTAATATCTCGTGACTTTGCACTACACATAAAGAAATTCTAAAAACCAAAATATTCTGTTAATCTTTTGAAATGATTTGTGAGCGTTTTTGTGGTTGCCAACACTGCTTGTTTATAGATACGTAATTTAGAATAAAGCTAATTTCGTCTTTTTGCCTTGATAAAGTCCATCACAGGGCGAAACGCGTAGGCAATTTAAATACAGTTTTCCTCTTGTCTATTTTATTTAACCATCCTGTCCTTAATCTCAGATTATAACTGAGTATATTTTTACGTATGTATATATATATATATATATATATATATATATATATATATATTGGGGGTACACAAAATAATGAAAACACCTTGAAATTTCAGGCAAATTTATTTTAGTATGGCGTAGACTTGGGGAAAAACCTACTCCTGGCCTGGTAAAGCATGGCAACCCGGAAAGCCCAAGATTGGACTGCAGATGAAACGACTTAATCATTTTTACATTTGATCACGTTTCTCTCTCTCTCTCTCTCTCTCTCTCTCTCTCTCTCTCTCTCTCCCCCCTCTCTCTTTCATATACATGCCTTTCTTGATTGGTTTTATCTCTCGTTCTCTTTTTCAAACAACGCTTTTAAAAATCATAAAAATTAAGAATTATCTGTACCTTTCTCTTTCTTCCTTAACACTCACCAACATAAACACTGAGAAAAATACCCACTACATACATACATACATACATACATACATACATACATACATAGGGGCTGAAGAAAATAATTGAAACACCTTGAAATTTAATGCAATTTATCTCAATATGGTGTAGGACTGCTTTTGGCACTAATTACATCTTGAAATCTGCAATGAATCGAAGTTTGGTTTGGTTTGGTTTGTTTCTGTTTAACGGCCTATCAACATCTAAATGGTCATTTAAGGCCAGAAACGTATTTTTATTTTAAATCACAGTTGTTGGTAACATTTTACATTCAAAAAAGTTTTGTTGGTAACATTTTTCATTCAAAAAAACTTTTGTTTGTAACATTTTTCATTCAAAAAGGTTTTGTTGGTAAATACTTTCATAGCATTTTGACCCCGGTTTGGGGGTTAACTATTTACCCATAGCTGGGACCCTAACAGGTGCTACCACCCTGGGTTAGGGCGGACCTGGGAACAACAGCAATTAAGAAGTGGTTCCATGCTCCTCACAACCTCCCAGTCAGAGGCCTTGCTGCCTGATGCAGTTTACCGTCATACCCAGGACCCATGAATCGAAGTAAAAAAAATACCTGAAATATTTCGACTGAACCACAGACGTAAGACGCCTCGTGGCAGCAAACAAATGGATTATTACTTCAATCCTAATCAGGTGTCACGTATTTACCACATACACTCATTCCCTTTGTATTCCATTGTTAAGAAAGAAATTAATTTCAGGCAATTTTTCTCCAAGAAGCGTTACTTTTTGCTTTCGGCCAATTTCTCCCCATGAAGCGTTACCTTATGCTTCCCCAATCACTAAAAGCTTAAAATATCAAAATTTAGGGTCAATCGAGTATCACGTATTTACCATATACACTCATTCCTTTCGTATTCCATTATAAAGAAAAAATTCCTTTTGGGCAATTTTCCCCCAAGAGGCGTTATTTTGTGGGCCAGAAAAGGCTTCTCAAATCACTATAAACTTGAACTTTCAAAATCTAGGGTAAATAGTGCGTCACATATTTAACATCTACACTAATTATTTGTCTATATTTCTAAAATGAGGTGTTATTTACAGTATTTACATTACTCGGGCTATTGGCCTCATCTTTGTTGCCATTTTTATGACGTTTCGGACGTTATACGTTCCGGCCTTCTTCAGGTGCTAGGAATTTCGAACCGAATCCTTTATTACAATCACTGGGGCATATAATCTTTATTCCTTACGTAGTAGTGCCACTTTTGGTAGTTATGTCCTTAAGTGGATATGGACGTTGGTTAGTTGCTGTGACTTGACCCAAAGAGTTGTGAGTTCAATACCAGGCTACAGCAGTGGTGAACAAGTAACTTACAGAGTTAGAAAGAGATAACTCATGACTATTAAAAGAGGCACTACTACGCAAGGAATGAAGATCATATACCGCCAGTGATTGTAATAAAGGGTTCGGTTCGAAATTCCTAGCATATAATATGCCAAAATCAGCATTTCTAAACATGAGGTTAATTATTCCCAAAAGAGTAATTTAGTGTTTTCCAGGAATTAATGGTAGCGTACAAAACTGTCATTTTTTTTCCCATGTAGTTTAATTTTAAAAGATACTATTTATTTACCTAAAGGTTCTTTTAAGTAACTTTTTAAGGGTAGTAAACTTAACAACAATTTAACTGATGCTACAAAAATTCATTTTAAGATATAATATATATTTAATGCTCACTCAGCGTTTCAAAATGCATTATGGGAGCTAAGATATAAAATACTGAAACTTTTTTTTTTTGAAGCAATAAACACTGATCGCTCTTAGCAAGTATAATAACCATACATTTTGGAGATTAAGACAAAAAAAATGTTCAGACATTTAAAAAAAAAACAAAAAAACAGGAATTAACGCTATTAACAGATATACTCTAAATTCCTTTTTGAATCTAGCTGGGTTTTTTTTGGGTTTTTTTATGAAACAATAGTACTGGCAATAAACGTTACCCTACAAGAAAACATTTGACATTCATTAACCGAGCAGCCAGTATTTACTGTTATCAGTTAAATTTTATAAATTCTTTCTCTTAAAACTATTTTTCAGCAAACTAGTTTTCTCAAGTCCGGTAGATGTTATCAAGGTACCTCCACTAAATCGCTGAAAAAACAGCATAGTATGAAGAAAAAATGTTCCAAATTTAATAAAAACGAACTTTTTCCATCAAAATGTTTATGTTATTATTAAGAAAAAACATCATTGTATTTTTTTTTTTCATTATTTTTCAAAACATTTTAATCCTTTTTAACACGTTCGAAATTTTGGTTAAAAAATCTTGTTTTTATTTTCGTTAGGAAGAAGCCAAATCGTTACGAAAGTTTACAATTGAAAAGATAATATTACATAACTCACTTTTTTCCAATGACAAACACATTAATTTTGAAATTCTTGCAAAAATCAAATAATTGACGGATTTTAATGAAACTTTCTTGACTTATTCACAAATGAATGAAATTATTTATAAAATCATTACTTTGGAAAATATTTGTAAAAAATATTTTTTTTTTACTTCTGTTACCCCCCTCCCACCTCATTTAAATTCATGAAATTTCAGGAAATTAAATGCTGTTTGGCGAAAATTATTTTATTAGTTAAACGCAGGAGTCATTAAGGAATGTAGATCCTGTAATATTTTTTTAAATCTTCTAGCCCCTTTTACCGAAAATCTGCTCCGAATAGTAAAATAAAAAGTGCAGTAAAATTATGACATTATTTAATTGCATAAGTTTTTAATTGCTTTAATAAATAGCATAAATAAAAAATGTTCGACGAATAATAAAATTCTAAAATAATTTTTTTAATTTTTGTTTATTTAATTATGATAATGGATAACTTTTCAAAAATATTTTCCAAATATTTCCAAGACTTGTAAACGTTAGGTTGGTAGGTTATAAAGTGAAGACTATATTTACTAATCGAAAATTGAAACGCTTAATTCAAATCGGCTAGCCATCGTAATTTTAAAATTCTTTTGCATGGTAATTTTTATGTGTACATTAAAAGGTCGTGTGTTTCAGAGTTCTTCCCCTTACCGGAAAAGAATTTGTACAATTATGTCACTTGTGATTCTCATGCGCTTATCTCGCATCTGTCAACACATTTCAATTACGGTGGAAAGGTTAGAAAGGTCAGCTCTGTGTTTAAAAATAGTTTTATTCTAAATTTCATGCTATAAATAAGTAATGTTATTGTTACAAGATTTTTAAAACCGAGAATTAACTTTTCTTTGCAATGTGTCGATCGCTCAAAAATGGCCGAATAAATGTAAAAACAAAAAAAAATGTAAAAAATTTAATATTTCAATCAATATAATTTCTGTTTGAAATACACCAGTGCTTTCTTTGCTTAATAGAAATAGTATTTTGAATAATTTAAATTTCAATTAAAACTAAAATAAACATTTCAAGAAAACGTTTCTTTTTTATTTTTAAAAATTCAATTTACAAGTTAGTTATTGAAAATGAGTGGAGGTACCTAAATCACTCTTTCCAGTATAGGTGGGGGCTTTGTTTTTAACCTTCCATTTGAAGTACTGTGGATGGTCAATATCTTAATATCATTATTTTCTCTTCAAATTACATGTACTATCCATTTTAGTTGTTGCTATTGTTGAAAGTCTTCAAGTGATGTAGTTTCTATTACTTGGTACAACTCTGATTGTGAATCTGTAGCACTAGTTCACGATGTTCAAAGAAAGACTATCTTTACCAAAAGCGTCAGGCTTCACTTAGTCAAAGACGTTTTAGCCGTTGTTCTAAGAAAACAGTTGTATACAGTTGACACAGATATTAAAAATTATATTTTATAGCAGAGATACTAAAATGGTTTTCGGAAGATAAAACGCAAAATATTCAGACACTTTCTATCAGTCAGTCTATTGCCAAACTTTTTTTTTTTGGTCATACCCCACATATGCATATAAAAAATCCTGATGCCTCTCCCTATGACATATAATTCTTATTATCTAAAAATTAACTTCTATTCACGTGGAAGAAGCTTAAAAGGCCATTAAACAAGTTTCCAAAGAACACATTATCCATGAAAGAGAAGAACGAAGTAACACTTGAAGTACTAAGGAAGGAAGTACAGGTATGGATTTAAATAAGTACATAAATATGTATACGCGAAAATACACAGCGATATGTAAATAATTATCAGGTGTTAATAGAGTTTGAGTTTTGTTTCAGGGAATATCAACACCTCTGTGGGTTATTTAATGCCAAAAAGGTGGGGTTTTAAGGTATTTTTTTTTAATGTTCGGTTATAGTGAGAAGGTTGATTTAGTCAGATTTTGATGAAAAATTTTGTTTTTATTCTGTTTTTATTCTAGAAAACAGAAAATCTATTCTAGTTTTGTATTCAAAAATTCCTACAGCCACGTCGACACCAGATTCTGTTGCTTGATGCTTCCCTTTGAACTGTGCCAGTGTCGCTGAGAGGAGGACTTTTGACACATGGGTATCCCAAGATAGCTCTTGTGCAGGACTGTAGCGCCCTGTGCTACACTATCGAGGCTCATGGATGCCAACTCGATTTGCATTTTGGCTCATACCGCATTATTTTTCTCACTTGTGAAAGAAACCAGTTACAAACAGAATTAAAGAATAGAATTTCGAATGCTGACAGTCAATGCATGCGGAATGTATTTTCTCGGAGTATTTTTTTAAAATCATCTCAGCCCAAGCAAGGCATTCTCCTACCACTGTTGCGCAAGAAGTTACATAGGAGAAAATGATGAGAAAGATGAGTTAGTTATAGGAAATGTCAGGAGGAGGGTAATAGACGGATGAGGATACCGAGGATGGGGGTGGAGTAGATGAAAAAAGAGCTTGAGAGAATGGATGCGAGTTAGTGTGATAGGAGATGTCTATTGGCCTTACATTTAAATTCCTGGAGATTGTAGCTGTCGGAGAAGCATGTATATGGAAGGGAATTCCACAGGTGGTAAGTGCATGAAAAGAAGCTGTTAGAGTAGAAATTGCGGTTACACTTTATCGGTTTCACTGTAAAAGGGTGGAACCTAGTTGCTTATCTAGTAGTGATCTAAGTTCATTTGAGCAGAAGCCGTGAAAGTATTTATAGAAGAGGCACAGGGAAGCCGCGTCACGTCGATGAGAGAGCGACTGCATACTCTCCGTTGGATTTTGTCAAGAACCCCGAGGTGAATAGCAGGTGCACCCGACCAGATGTGGCAGCAGTATTCAATACACGGGCGGATGGTAGATTTATATATATGCAGGATAGACTCAGACGGGAAAACTTCCTGGCTCTGCACAGTGAACCAACCTTGATGCAATACAATCTTCCTGCTATTAATTATTTCCTAGTTGGTTACAAAATTTTATTAAGCTATGATTAGTAAATATCTAAAAGGCAATTGAAAAACTTGTTCTGGGATGAGGCACCTATGTAAAAAAAAAAAGGAAAAAGCTTTACCCACCCAACCACAAAGGCGTGGCCCTCTTCAGAATGCGATTGCTCTTTAGAAGGGGGCAAAGTGCACTGCTGTTTGGCCTGATGTGATATTTTAACTTCACTTTAAATGTTCATCACTGGCATTTCCGACAAGAAAAATTATGCAAAACTCAAATGTAGATCTCTTTTTCTTTTTACTCGCTCTCACCTACTCTCACTCTTACACTCTCACTCTTATTCTCTCTCCATCTCTCTCTCTCTCTCATATACTCCTACACTCTCTTTCACATTCTCTAACATCCACTCTCTCCCATTTTCTTTCGTTTTCTCTTATTCCCATTCTCTCTCCCCTCACAGTCTTTCTCATTTTTAATCCCACTTTTCCTCTCACCCGTTCACTCTCGCTCTCTCTTTCTCTCTGCGTTACTCTCACTCTTCCATTGCTTCCTCACTCAATCCTCTCTCTTACCCCCTTTCTGTTTTTCATTGTCTATTGCCCTTTCTTTCTTTCACTCACTCAATTATCCTTTCTTTCATTCTCTCCTACTCTTACATTCCTTTCATATTCTCACTCTCACTCTCTCGCTCATACTCTCCTGCGCATTCTCTTTCACTCCCACATTCTATCACTTATTTTCAATCTCGCTCTCGTTTTCTTTGCGTCTTCTTGAGTCGCTTCATGTCAGCCTTTGTTTCTTCATCTATGTCTGTTTTCCCCTGTTTTTCCTCAGTTGATGTTTAATGAAAGGAAGTGTAATGACCTAAAAGACTTATTCCGAGAAAAAAATAGCGACTTTGTTCCGGTTTTTAAATGCACAAATCAACAAACCGCGATGCAAAACCCAGTAAACATTTATCAAGCTATGTTTCATTCTCTCTCTTTACGCCCATATCACGTTGAATACACCGGTTCTCGCTCGATCACCGAAGTTAAGCAACGTTGAGCCTGGTCAGTACTAAGATGGGTGACCGCTTGAGAATACCAGGTGCTGTAAGCGTTTAGTGACGGATATGCATTGTGGTGTAGTGAATATCGGCTCGGAAAGAGAAATCGGTGAGCCGAGTTCGAATTCCAGTTGAATACCCTGCATTCACTTAAGCACTAGTACCCTTGAGAAAGGTATTAATCCGTCCCTTCCATCCAGTTATGGGTTAAATAACAGGGTAGGACTTATGGACCCTGTCCTTAAAAACAAATCCCAATGAATCTTGATACTCGTAAAGAAAAAAGTATTACTAGACACAAAATTTATATAAAAACAACAATAAATTGTTGAAAGAAAAAGGTATTACCAGCAATAAATAAATAAAAAGTTTAGTTGGCAATAAATGACCCGCCGAGGTTGATATGCCATCAAAAAATAATTCTCCCTCACTCACTTCTCTCTCTCTCTCTCTCTCACTCATTCTCTCTCGCTTTGTCTCTCACTAGCTCTATCTATCTCAAATCTCTCTCACTCTCTTTCTCTCACTCTCTCTCTCTTTCTCTCTCTCTCTCTCAATCTGTATTTCTGAGTTTATCTGTCCTCTTTATATTTCAGTTGATTTGGATGGATCGAACTCTTCTTCATCTATCGCGACACCTTTTCTATCCGACTGTCTGACTCTGTTAAATTATCTATCCTACTCTCTTTATGCATATACATGCATGTCTATCTCGAACCAATCTTTTTTTGCGTGATGTGTATAATCAGGACGTGGTTGAGTATGGCTCTCCACAGTTTCTTAGCCGTTGTAAGCTTTAGCAAAGTTTGTCCTTTTTATTATACCCCCATTCTGTTCTGCGAACAGAGAACGGGGGGTATATTAAAAAAAAGACAAACTTTGCTAAAATCCACACACACACACACACACACACACACACACACACACATATATATATATATATATATATATATATATATAACATAGTGATGATCCACGTATACTGT
>JBBBDQ010028994.1:192500-258928 GCA_037127315.1 Ascarosepion bandense
TCGAATTTATTACTCAGCGGTAATTGATGCAATGAGACAAGCTTGCTAATTTTTACGCTACGTCGAAGTGCCCTATCCTGATGAAAGATGCTAAAATGTTTTTTTCTTAATCAGCTAAAGCATTCTCAAGAAATTATCGCAAGGATTCAGAAATTTAAAAAATCCTGAATTTAGTTTTTTTGTTTGTTTGTTTCTTTTCCCCTCAAAGCAGTCCGCAAATAAACCGTTGCTGTCAATAAGATACAGCAAGAGATTAGAATAGGAATTGAGTCCATGCGCATTTAACGTGGTCATAAATAGTAGATTGTACCAGTGCTCAGCAGTAAAGAAATCGTAATATTAGTAAATAGTAGGCGTTGAAGGTCATATCATTTATTTCTAGTGATCAAGCTAATATCAGACCCTGAGATAAGATCAGAAAAATTACATTAATTAGTAATAACAGTGTCATTTCCTTTTACCGTATCTTCGTCGCTCGAGTGACCCTCATTAGCTATATATAAGTAATGAAAAGTTCTCAGTCCGACTAGTAAGCTCATTTGGAAATGGGTCGAACTGAGAAATATTCACATATTCATATATATATATATATATATATATATATATATATATATATATAGTCATCCGCAGACAGATCTGTTTCGCTGTATCACAGCTCATCAGTACGGTTAGACTCCGATTGCTCTTTTACCCAGGATTGAAATCCGACCGAATTGGCGTCAGTCGGTGATTCTACCTCTGGGCTACGAGCGTTCGGTGGAAGAACGCAGACTTTTTAGCGCGTATATTATTATACACGCCCAATAGCCATAGTGCTCTAATTCATTATTAAATGAGCGATGCGTATATGCCAGAGTAGCTACTGTTTTCAAAGTCTCCCATTCTTCCAGAGTGCTCAATCAGGGTGTGAGAGCGTAAATACTATAGTCATCCGCAGACAGATCTGTTTCGCTGTATATATATATATATATATATGTGTGTGTGTGTGTGTGTGTGTGTGTGTGTGTGTGTGTGTGTGTGTGTGTAATTGTTTCACGGCAGTGGCGCGAAGTGGGTTACGTAAGGGAAGAGCGAAGATAAAGAGGAACAGGTCACAGGGGGTATCGGAGAATGGGTAAGAGAAGGATGGAAACACTGGCGTGAAGAGAGCTGCATGAGAGTAAAGCGGAAAGGGAGAGGAACAAAATGCAAGGGATGTCCGGGAAAGGATGGGAGTGAAGGAGATAAGAGATGGCAGTTGATGTTGAATTTAAACTCTTGGAGATTACAGCTATCAGGGAAGCAACTATACAGAAGGGAGTTCCACAGGCTGGAATTGCGAGAACAGAAGCTGTAGAGTAGAAAACACACACACATAATTTGTCAGTTGATTGATATTCAGCACCTCGACTTCAGAGATTTGTAGACGAACCTTTGTGGAATCCTTCAATCCACTCGTCAGAAGATATATAAACAACTGTCTGTTGATTTTTCATTTACGTTATTTTTCCACAATAATTTATGCACTTTTTATTGGATCTTTCTTGATTATTTTCTCCTTCTTTGTGTGCTTGTGTGAAGGTATGTTTATGCGCAAATATGTGTGCATGTGTGTATGGGCGTTTCTATGCGTGTTTGTGTACGTTGAAATGTGTGTAAGTGAGTAGAATATCGTTGTTCTTTTCATAGCTCTTTCTCCATATACTCTCTCATTATTCCTTTTCTGTCTCTCCTTTTTCTTTCTCTCCTTATACTCTCTCATTATTCTTTTTCTGTCTCTCCTTCTTTTCTTTTATCTCCTTATACTCTCTCTATTATTCTTTTTCTGTCTCTCCTTTTTCTTTCTCTCCTTATACTCTCTCCTTATTCCTTTTCTTTCTCTCCTTATACTCTCTCATTATTCTTTTTCTCTCTCTCCTTCTTTTTTTCTCTCCTTATACTCTCTCCTTATTCTTTTTCTGTCTCTCCTTTTTCTTTCTCTCCTTATACTCTCTCCTTATTCTTTTTCTGTCTCTCCTTTTTCTTTCTCTCCTTATACTCTCTCATTATTCTTTTTCTGTCTCTCCTTCTTTTCCTTTCTCTCCTTATACTCTCTCATTATTCTTTTTCTGTCTCTCCTTCTTTTTCTTTCTCTCCTTATACTCTCTCATTATTTCTTTTCTTTCTCTTCTCATACTCTCCCTTTATTCTTTTCTTTCTCTCCTTATAGTCTCTCAGTATTCTTAATCTAAAATGTAATAAACTTTATTACCAAATTGCAAAACCCTGAACCAAAGAAAAATATACGAAAAAGAAAAAACACAAAACCAACAAATGAAGGAAATGTACAGATGATTGAAATAATAAATATTCGACTGTAGGTTTTCTCTCCTTACAACAGTACCAATCACAGCAAGCAAGTTGTTTCAGAAACAGTCTAACATAAGACACCGCGTCAGACAATAAGAGCTACTGACATTTAGCTTCCTACAGACTCTTAATCCATGCACAGATTGCTATTGCTAAGTGTTTCAAATTCGTCTAAAGTTTTATATATAAAATGCTCTGACCTGTTTCAAACAAAGCTCAAAGGGATGAATTATCTGGCTTCCCTGCATATTGCCTCTTTATTACTGTGATTATTTACTGATCCGTTGAGAGTTCATATCAACTCTAAAGGGACGTTGCCTTTCAGCCCTATCATGAAAATGAATTCTGCTGGATATATATATATATATATATATATATATATATATATATATATATATATATATATATATATGTATTTCATTCTAAAATGAAAGTTACGATAACGATTTTCTGAATGCTTTAGTAACTCGCGCAGATCTGTTTTTTATGAAACATAGAACATCTGGTTATAGAAACAAGTATAAACGAATAATCTTTACCTATAGACTCAAGTATAAACGACTAATATGTACCTATGAACTCAAGTATAATAACTAATATTTTCTGAGAGATTCAGGTATAAACGATTAATATTTACCAATAGACTCAAGTATAAACGTCTAATATTTTCTTATAGACTTATAGTGAGTTATCCGTTATAGTGGAGTATACGTGTGTTGAAACAGATTAGTTTGATTTGGTCTTGTTAGTTAGATAAGAGGGGCATAAAACAAGAAAATCAAATTGTAAGTACAAACGACAATTTATATACATATAAATCAATTAAGGTTTTGCAAATAAAATTAATGTATTTTGGTTGATACAAGGTCGTTAAAATGTTGCAAGAATGAGTTTATGTGTACGTAGGCAGGAACGTATGTGTGCATATATGTATAAGCGTTTGTTGAGTAGGAGCATCTTTGAAGTATTCGCCCAGTGTTAAAGTCCGGTTATCAAGTATAATAAAAGGCAGACGGGTGAACTGTGAGAATAGGCGGTGAGGGAGAAAGATAGAGCTGTTAATAATAACGATCGCTTGACGTTTGTCGAGGGGCGTGTTAATAACACTCGTCTTCTTTTCTCTCTGGCGACCGTCGATTTTGCTCTGTCTTTTATTTCGTTTGTGGGGGTCGAAAAGGTCATTTGGTAATTCACTCCCGGATGTGATTCTGGCCTTTGCAGTGGACGACAAACACACTTCGAGTCAGCTCGCGAAAAGGGTCCATAAAATAAATTTTGTTTCTGATAATTGAAAATTATTTGAATTATGCTTTTAGATGTTTCCTAGTTTTCTATTGGCCGAAAAACATTTCGCATCGAAGTGTGAAATTTTGCTTGTTTTGCTTTTGGATTCGCTTTTGCATGTGTGCTAAGCAAAGTTTGTAAATTCGAGTAAATTCGTTTATTTCTAACAAAATCAATGAGTCAGTGTTTAACATTTGAATTTTAAAATCTAGAACTTGTTTTATTCACTAAAGACTCGAGTATAAACGACTAATATTTTCTTGTAGACTTATGCATAAACAATAAATATTTACCTATAGATATAAACCACTAATATTTATTAATAGACTAAAGTATAAATTAGTCACATTTACCTATATTTGCTACAGTAAACTGTAAAATAAATATTTATTCGCAGATTTTGTATTCAAAGACATATTATGAAAAAATGTATCGTTACGTTCAACACTCTATTCTCATTAAGGTTGAATGTTCTTGCTGTGTCCAACAAAGGAAAGTCGGAAAACCTATCGGCCGAACATTTCTCTAAAAGAGAATTAAAATACGACCGAGTTACTAATTTGAGTATTTCTTCAAATGACAGGAAAAGCAAAAGCAATTACAGATGTCATCAGGTTTACTTCATCGGTTTGTGGTCGACTGAGAGACAAAGATACCAACCTCTGTGTGATTTGTGTTTGAATTAATTAAACTGATTCTGTCTTGCTTACCGGGTGGTTTGACGAGAGAGAAAAACATTCTCTTCGAGCAGCAATGCTGAGTTAGGTTCACAACCTAAAGACCAATACAGGCGTATGTAAATAATTCCGAATGTTTATTGAAAAGGAAATACGTGAATTAAAAGCCACCGAAATATCTCCACAGCCTTGGTTGTAATTTTATGTGCAGGATCACGCGAGGCGCCGTCTATAGAACAAAGGAGATCACTGGTCATTGGTAGAATTGCATGTTAGCTACTCTGTCGGCTGGGTATAGAAGCGCCAACTGCAACTCACGCAGAGAGGTAAGACGTCCCCAATCCCAAAAGGGAGGCCACCTATTATGTAGACTTCAATGAAATTGATCAGATAAATGCACATATTCAAACAAGTAGTATAGCCTGGCGTTGCTCGGGTGTAATGAAAGCTTTAAAACTAATCCATGATCCTGGATCTCAGACTCTTTGGACGTTGGCACGAAAGACGAAAAAGCAATAGTTGTTTCCAGTTAAAGCGAAACCGTAGACTGAAAGAAAAATGAATGGATGCAAGTCAAATTTTGATTTCCTGGTATAAGTTTTTTTCGTGGTAAACCGAATTTTGAAGGCTAAATAAGACCTCTGAGTAAATGGTATCATGGCTGAGACTAAGAACTACAATTATACCTACCAAACCAGAAGCAAAAACTAAAATCAAAGGGCTTAAAAAAATACAGACATACATTCAGATGAACAGACACACACACAAACATCTTACCTTTTATATATATATATTATCGATTTTCTGCACTATTGTAAGAACTGCAACCTTGAAACTTCTGAATATCGTTTCTTATGTCTTTGTCTATGAGTGTATCAAGTTTGATTAAAATCGGACTACTCCTTCTATAACCCGATTTTTTCGATTATCGATTTTCGATATTTATCTGGGGTACCTCGACACAAAACCTAGCTAAGAACACTCGCAGACGCTTACAGTACAACTGTGTAAATTTTCAAGAAAATCAGTTCAGCCGTTTCGGAGTCTATAGGTAACGGACACACACACACAGAGACACATACACACACAGAGACAAAGTTCATTTCTAAAATAAGTTTAGATATAATCTCCCTCTATATCTTTAACCTCAAAACAAGGCAATGTTTTCAGACGTTGGTAAAATGACTATAGCCTCAAGTATTCTTCTTCTTCTTTCATGTGCCATGTCCTTTCGAGACGTAGGCAATCATGGCTTTCCACATCTCCCTGTATCTGGTGGCTCTTATCACGCTTTCTCCTGTTGCACCATGCAAGCCTCGTTCCGTCATCCCCCTGATCAGGTCCTTCAAATATGTCATCCGCTGCTTACCTCTGTCTCTTTCTCTTTCTATCTGGCCTGCCAGTATCAGGATCTCGAAGCCCTCCTTCCGCATTGCATGTCCCAGGAACTTCAGCTGTCTCTTCCTGATGCTCAGTATTAATTTCCTTTTTCGTTTCCATCCTTTCCAAAACCTCGTCATTGCTCACATGCTCGGTCCATGATATCCGCAGCATCCTTCTGTAGAACCACATGCTTCAAGTTTTTCTTTTATCTTCGAAGATATTGTCCAACATTCACTGCCATATTGAAGAACAGACATCACATAGCAATCCAGTACTCTCCTCTTTGTTTCTAGTGAACTCTATGAATTCAAATATAATCGACAAATATTTACCGATTCATGAACCAAGGAAATTCAAATAGAATGAACTATAAACGACCAATATTGAATTATCCCCGACAAAGTAAAACGCTTACAGAAACAAGTATAAATCGAATATTTACCTAAATATTAAAGTATAACTGAACAATATAAGCCTATCCCCAAACGAAAGTAAAAATGATTAAAATTTACCAATAGACACAAGTATAAACGATTAAAATTTAATAATAGACTCAAGTATAAATAACAAATATTTACTGATGGACTCCAGTATAAATGACTAATATTTACCTATAGACTTAAGTATAAATGATTAATATGTACCTATATATTCAAGTTTAAACGAATAATATTTATCTAGAAATTCAAGTACAATTGATCATTATAAACCTATATCCAAACGAAGTAATTTTCTATAGACTCAAGTATAAACGATTAATACAGTATAACCCTGATATAAGAGATACCCTGATATAAGAGCTATTTTATCTGGTCCCAAATTAGAGCCTGTAGTAATGTATATAAAATAGACAAAACCCTGGTATAAGAGAAACCCGATTATAAGATAACTTATATCCGGTCCCGACAACTCTCTTATATAAGGGTTACACTGTATTTACCGATAGATTCAAATATAAATGACTTATTTACTAATAAACTCAAGTATGAACGGCTAATATTTACCTGTAGATTCGTGTATAATTGATCAGTATTTAACTATTTACCCCGCATCAGCAACAGCTAAATGCTTACAGACTCAAATATAGACAAATACAGACTCAAATATTTACTAACTATTGGACCAAGTAAATACTAAGGCTCAAATATAAACGATCTTTATTTACCTATTCATAAACTAAATTAATTTTTGTCCGACTCAAATATAAACTGAGGATTCATTTAAGCGTCATACGTGATACACGCTTTGGGTGATCATGTCTCAAAAGAGATATAACTGACTGGGCAGAAGATTCTCCCGTAGTAGGTTGTCATTGCTTTCTGCAGTAGACTGGTATTTGTGCGTAACTGAATGCAAGAAACTCAACCGGAATTCGAACTCAGCTCACCGATTTGTCGTTCCGAGCCGATATCCACTGCACATCAACGCACATAAAAAAGACACTTAAGTGCCATACATGATACACAGTTTGAGTGATCATGTCTCAAATAAGACATGACTGACTGGGCAGAAGATGATCCCGCAGTAGGTTGCAATTGCTTTCATCTGTAGACTGGTTGCCGACCAAGGCTATAGACTACAATCTATCGTGATATTTAACCCATAACTGAAGGGAAGAGATGGATTAATACCTTTCCCAAAGGTATTTGTGCATAAGTGAATGCAAGAAATTCGAATTCGGATCCTCGATTTGTCGTTCCGAGTCGATATCCACTGCACCACAACGCACATCCTAATATCAGTTAAGTGGCATATGTGATATGACGCTTGGGCGATCATGTCTCGAAAGAGACATGACTAACTGGGCAGATAGTCCGCAGTAGGTTGTTATTGCTTTCTACGGTAGACTGGTTGCCGACCAAGGCTATAGAACCCAATCTGTACTATTATTTAACCCATAACTGGAAGGAAGAGATGGCTTAATACCTTTCACAAGGGTATTTGCGCATAAGTGAATGCAAGAAACTCAACTTGAATTCGAACTTGGCTCCCCGATTTGTCGTTCCGAGTCGATATCCACTGTACCACAACGCACATCCAGCACCACATCGATTTCGACACTATATGAGCCGGGAAGGGTTGAGATGCCGTAATAATCTCAAAGTTTTTCTAGTTATTGTCTTGTGCGAGTCGAAAGTAACCCCAGCAGTCATACACCGGGCGTAACACAAGTCAGTCCAGTCAGTCAGTTAATTGCCATACGTGATTCACGCTTGGGCAATCATGTCTCTTTCGAGCCATCACTGACTAAGTAGAAGGTTGTCATTTCTTTTTGTGGTAGACTAGTTGCCAACCAAGGCTATAGAATCCAATTTGTCTTTTTGTTTAACCCATAGCTGGAGGGAGAAGAGATGGATTCATACCTTTCCCATATGTAAGTGAATGCAGCGAATTCAACTAGAATTCGAACTCGGCTCTACCTATTTCCTATTCCGAGCTGATATCAATTACACCACAACGCACAGCAAAAGTAATATAAATCAGTTCATTTTAGTGTTTTCTCTGTGTGTGTGTGTGTGTGTGTGTGTGTGTGTGTGTGTGTGTGTGTGTGTGTGTGTGTGTGTGTGTGTGTGAAAAATTAGTTTAAGAACAGTTTGATGGGGGTTTCTGATTTATGCAGAGGAGTCAATAAGCTACCGCTGACAAAGAAAGCATTTCAGGTTTTTACTCACTAAACTGGCTTAGACTGTTTATTGAACCACGATATATTTAAAAAATATTGTTTGCTCGTTAAAGCATTCTCTATTGTGTATCTTTAGCCATAAAATCTCATTGTATAACTAATTTTTTTAATGGGTCAGGGGCTCAGTGCAGTCATATGGATAGAAAAAAAAAGCTATCGCCGCTGATTCTTTCGGTCACGCTTGCAAACACTCAAAAGATGGTTCACTAGATTTAGATTTAGTCTATAAAGAACGCGGCATATTTATCTCATTCTTTTTTATAAGCCTCGCACTAGGTCGATTTTCTTTATCAAAAGGCAGTCAGACAGACAGACTGAGATACGGAGAAAAGAATGAAAAAGAAACAAAAAACAGAAAGCTTTGTCGAAAGTAAACAAAGGGTGAGGGTAACCAAAAATTATTAAACAAAGATCTGTAAATCCCAGTAAAATATTGTGTTGGTTCGTATAGTTTTTCAATTAGTGGCCACTGAAAACGTTACTGAAACGTACTACACACACACACACACACACACACACACACACACACACACACACACACACACACACACACACAATCCTTGCTTAAAAGCAATCGGAGTCTAATCGTCTGATGAGCTGTAATACAGCGAAACGGATCTGTCTGTGGATGACTATATATATATATATATATATATATTATAAATTATATTTTAGAACATGTACATAATTTTTCTATATATATCCACGACAAAGGATATGTCCCATATCCTTTGTCGTGGATATATATGTCTTCAATGTCACATCAGGCGGTGTGAAAAGTAATGGCAAGCCTCTTTCCTTATATTTGTTTATTTTTGTTAGAGGTGTTGGTGGGGGTTAGTGATAGGGGAATAAGTCTCTGACCGTTGGAATTTTTGGAGAGGATGTTTGCTTGGTCCATGCTTATGGTTGGCAGAAGAGATTGCTTCTGATGGTTAACAGATAGGAGTTTCGTTTTAAAAGCGTCGAAATTTACGAGCCACTTCTTACCCCAGTCCTACACTGAGTGGAGCTCCTTCTCAAGTTCAGCAGCGAGGTTATGTTTGTCCGCCTCGCCAGATTTCTTACTGATGCGGGAGTAAATGGTGGTGTCGTCTGCGTAGATGCCTACTTGGGATTTGATCACGTCTGAAAGATCAGAAAGAGCGTCGGCCCTAGGATAGAGCCCGAGGGACACCAGTGTTCGTGCGGTATGATGTGGAGGCATGCCCATTCAAGACGGCACTGATTATGCGTTTAAATAAGAAAGATTGGATCAGATCAAGCAAGTGTCCAGTGATATCATGGAACTAGTATGGTTAAAAGAGGAAAAAATATAGTTTTCCCCTTCTTGTCTTCTTTATTTAAGCGTATATATTTATGTCTTATAAAAATTATTATAAAAAATATCTCGGTTCGCTTTTATCTTTCTTTGTTATTGAAATGATTTTATGACAACAACAGAAGAACATTTTCAGTGGTTAAATTCAAGTTAATATTTGTTACGATTTTTTATATTATTATTATTATTATTATTTTATTATTATTTATTTATTTATTTATTTATTTATTTTAGTTTAGTTTATTTTGTTTTATTTTACCCCAAGCAAGGCGGGGACTTCACTCGTACGCAAGGGGTTACAGTGAGAGAAAAAAACAAGGGTACAGTCGGAGAGGAAGAAAGGATAAGAGAAATCTGGGAATCAAGGATATAGAAGATGACAACTGACTTTACATTTAAACTTTTGGCTGGTGCAGTGGATATCGGCACGGAACGAAAAATCGGAGTGCCAAGTTCGGATTCCAGTTGAATTCGTTGCATTCACTTACGCGCAAATACCCTTGAAAACGTTAATAATTCGGTGCTTCCCCCTCCAGTTATGGGTTAAATAGCAGGATAGATTGGGTTCTATAGCATTGGTTTGCAACCAGTCTACCGACTGTAATGGCAACCGACTGCGGGAAAATCTTCTGATCAGTCAGTCATGAGATAGAATCGCCCAAGCGTGTATCACGTATGCCACTTAACTGACTGACAGACCAACTAATGAATGTCACAGAATGTTATATATAGATTTGGGTTTCGTTTACTTTCGAGTTTGTTACAACTCCATTTGCAGGTTTTTTAAAGAACCTTTTACTGCAGACTAGTTGTAAGTTCACTTACTGACCTTATATCCAATCTGAGGGATTTTTAGCCCTTTTTTTTTTTTTTTTTGCTTTCATTATTACCAGGTGTTGCTTCAGCTGCACCATCATCTGACGACTGTGTCCATGCTCATTGTCATGGATATGACGATAAACGGCATTCGGCAGCCAGGCCTCTGATCGAGATATTGGCGGTTTTGAGGATCGTGGAACCACCTCTTAATTCCTGTTGTTCAAAGGTTCACCCTGACTCAGAGTGGTAGCACCTGTTAGGGCCCCAGCTATGGGCAAATAGCGAACCGCCAAACACTATGAAAGTATAAAAATACATTTTCATAGTAGAATTACCGAGAATACATTTTTAAAGCAGAATTCAGTCAGTCACTTAAGTGCCATACGTGAAACAGGCTTGGGCGATCATGTCTCGAACGAGACATGACTGACTTGGCAGAAAATTATCCCTCAGTAGGTTACCATTGCTTTCTGCGGTACACTGGTTGTTAGCCAAATCTACAGAACCTAATCTGCCCTGTTATTTAACCCATAACTGGAGAGAAGAGACGGATTAATACCTTTCCCAAGGGTATTTTGTGTGTAAGTGAATGCAATGCCATCAACTGGGATTGGAACTCGGCTCCGCTATTTCTCGTTCCGAGCCGATATCCGCTGCACCCATGAATACCATCGTGATGAAGGGTCACGTCACATAGAAAAAGCAGTATTGCTGGTTGAAACTATCCTTAGTGCAGCCTATTCGATGTTTAATTTCTTTATCTCTTACTAAATTTGTTTTATTTCTTCCATAGGCCAAAGTAGACATTAGTATAACCGAAACATCCTCACGCCTTAATAAGACAAACATAAAAAAAAACATGAGTATGCAAATATAAGTTTCTCTAAATATAAAGAAATCTAAACTTATTTTATAAATAGAACTTTGTCTCTATGTCTGTCTGTGTGTGTGTGTGTGTGTGTGTGTGTGTGTGTGTGTGTGTGTGTGTGTCCGTTACCTATAGACTCCGAAACGGCTGAACCGATTGTCTTGAAAATTGACACAGTTGTACTATAAGCGTCTGCGAGTGTTCTTAGCTAGGTTTTGTGTCGAGGTACTCCCGATAAATATCAAAAATCGATAATCGGAAAAAAAACGTTATAGAAGGAGTGTCCGATTTTAATCAAATTTGATACACACATAGACAAAGACATAAGAAACGATATTCAGAAGTTTCAAGGTTGCTGTTTTTACAATAGTGCAGAAAATAGATAATATATATATATATATATATATATACATACATATATATATATATATATATATATATATATATATATATATATAAGGCAAGATGTTTGTGTGAGTGTCTGTTTATCTGTCTGTATGTCCTTTATACAAATCCACAATTTTTATCCGATTCTCACCAAACTTCAAAATTTGGCTTACTTACTTTCCTTCAGTCTACGGTTTCACTTTAACTGGAAACAACTATTGCTTTTTAGTCTTTTGTTCCAACATCCAAAAGAGTCTGAGCTCCAGGACCATGGATTAGTTTTAAAGCTTTCATTAAACCCGAGCAACGCCAGGCTATACTGCTAGTATAATAAAATATATATAAAGTCCTTATACCGAAAATCTCACCTTATTTATCGAAATACCATCGTATAAACAAAATAAAAGAAAATGTTTCCTAATGATCGTGCATATAAATTAAAATATATCTAATTCAATTGATTATAAACACACACTTACATATTTACACACACATATATCCCTGCATATACACACATATTTACACATACACCCATGTAAGTATATATATATATATATAAATGCACAGACGCAAATATATACATACACACCTATCTATATATACACATGTATATATGTATACATATATGCACATATATATATACATAAATGCACACACATACACACGTATGTATATATAGATGTATACACACATATATGTACATACACATATTTATACAAACACGTATATATTTTTTTAATCATATCACCCCGAGCAAGGCGGTAACGCCACTGATGTGCAGGGGGCTACGTAAGAGTGAATAGATTGGAAAAGAGAAAGCCGGAAACAACATCCTAAACAGGGAACAAGGGATGATCCTCTTCACCTGTTCAATAGTCGAGGGTGGAATGTGAACCGGGCGATAGTTTAGTCTATCTACTCCAATTGAAAAAAAAAAAAGAAAAAAAGGAAAGAGTGAAAAGGTTGGGAGAGAGAAAGCCGGAAACCATATCCTAAACAGGGAACAAGGGATGAACCTCCTCACCTGTTCAATAGACGAGGGTGGAGCAGTATATATATATATATACGCACACATAAGGTGTGTTTGTCTTCCTGCGTTATTTATGTTGATTTTCTAAGCGCAGCTTAGATGTATCATAATGCCGAAAGTATGGGGCACCCAGTGAGGATCAAACTCACTACTCAAGTTTTAGCTAGACAAGCTTGTTAACCATTACACCATAGTTATCGTATAATTTCTTTTTTTAATCACATCACCCCAAGCAAGGCGGTAAGGCCACTGGTGTACAGGGGGCTACGTAAGAGTGAATAGATTGGAAAAGAGAAAGCCGGAAACCACGTCCTAAGCAGGGAACAAGGGATGTGCCTCTACACCTGTTCAATAGACGTGGGTGGAGTGTGAACCGGACGATAGTTCAGTCTATCTACTCCAATTGAAAGAAAAAATAAATTAACAAAAGAGAAAAGTGGAAAGATTGGAAATGAGAAAGCCGGAAACCACATCCTAAACAGGGAACAAGGGATGAATAAAATAGTTCGGTGTTTATAAATCAAAATTAATTATAAATATTTGTAATTGTTTATTGTATTCTGATCCTTCCATGCGTTAAATTAAATAAAGCCGTTGCTTCTTTTTTTTGTTTTTTTAGAGATTCGAAAACACGTCATTTCTCTACGAATACGAAAACGCCAATTTATACTTTTCGTCGCCTGTGGGTCAGTTTTTTTGTTTTGTTTCCTTTTTTTTTTTGTTTTTTGTTTTTTGTTTTTTTGTTGTTTTTTTTTTTTATAGAAGCAAGATTATCAAATAACGAACAACCCATTCCCTATTTAATTGGAAGACTTGCAAGTTGCAGTCGCCGTATACCATTAGCAGTTGGTAGATTCATTTACTTCTAAGCTCTGTGACACTTATGATTGGTTTAACTGTCGAGACATGCTTGAGGAGCTTGAGTAAATTGATGGTAAAACAGAATTTTAGAGAAATAACCAAAAGACAAAAGATATTAAGAGCTACAAGGAAAATGGGGAAGGCCCATATCCTGAAGAGGCCCAACACATAGAAGAAGACGCATGTGTGTGTGTGTATGTGCGCATCTACAGATGCTTGAACATGTAACAATTCTTACCAAACAAGTCTTACAAAGTATTGAAGTTCGAACCTAAGTGAGTGCACAACTGTTGTTACGTAGTGAAATGCTAAACTTAATAAATACTAATGAACATTTGTGTGTGTCTCTGTGTATGCGTGTGCGCGTGTGCCTGCGTGCTTATATATATATATATATATATATATATATATATATATATATATAATTATATTTGGCTCTGTAAATAGAATATTGTATTTGCATCGAGCCCTCCACCTTGATCAATTTTAATATTAATGAAATTAATATTAATTAGGATCGGGTTTTTGGGATTTACCTAAATGATCATCCTTTTGGACTTAAAATATAAAATTATATATATAATAATATTGTTATGAATTAATTGTACATTGCGACACGAAAATTTCCATGTCTCGAGATAGATTCTCTACATCAGACAATGTTTGATGTTTTGTTGTACAAACATTGCCTGATGAAGAGAATCTATCTCGAAATTTCCGTGTCGCAATGTACAATTAATTCATAACTATATAATTAAGCTCTATATATTAAGCTCTATATATATTAAGCTTTATAATATTTATTATATTGAGAACTGTTCATAATAAATTAAATACCGGGGCACTCAAAATAGTAAAACATGAGTCCTTTTCATCTGGAATTATATATATATATATATATATATATATATATATATGTGTGTGTGTGTGTGTGTGTGTGAGAGAGAGAGAGAGAGAGAGAGAAACTGGTAAACATTACAACAATGTAAATGAGCGTTGTCCCACAGTCTCGCGGCGATTCTAGAAAATAGTAAATAGAAAACTTGCACGAACTCCCCGGTTCACACTCCACCCACGTCTATTGAACAGGTGTAGAGGCTCATCCCTTGTTCCCTGTTTAGGATGTGGTTTCCGGCTTTCTCTTTTCCAATCTTTTCACTTTTCTTTTCTTTTGTATTTTTTTTTTCAATTGGAGTAGATAGACTGAACTATCGCCCGGTTCACACTCCACCCACGTCTATTGAACAGGTGTAGAGGCTCATCCCTTGTTCCCTGTTTAGGATGTGGTTTCCGGCTTTCTCTTTTCCAATCTTTTCATTTTTCTTTTCTTTTGTATTTTTTTTTCAATTGGAGTAGATAGACTGAACTATCGCCCGGTTCACACTCCAACTACGTCTATTGAACAGGTGTAGAGGCTCATCCCTTGTTCCCTGTTTAGGAAGCGGTTTCCGGCTTTCTCTTTTCCAATCTTTTCACTTTTCTTTTCTTTTCTTTTGTATTTTTTTTCAATTGGAGTAGATAGACCGAACTATCGCCCGGTTCACACTCCACCCACGTCTATTGAACAGGTGTAGAGGCTCATCCCTTGTTCCCTGTTTAGGATGTGGTTTCCGGCTTTCTCTTTTCCAATCTTTTCACTTTTCTTTTCTTTTGAATTTTTTTTTTTATCAATTGGAGTAGATAGACTGAACTATCGCCCGGTTTACACTCCACCCACGTCTATTGAACAGATGTAGAGACTCATCCCTTGTTCCCTGTTTAGGATGTGGTTTCCGGCTTTCTCTTTTCCAATCTATTCACTCTTACGTAGCCCCCTGCATACCAGTGGCCTTACCGCCTTGCTTGGGGTGATGTGATTAAAAAAAAAATGAATATCAATAAAAAAGAATCAATAAATAATTAATGTATCATTTACGGTTCCCCTGGGTCCCGGGTATGACCGTAAACTGCATCCAGCCGCAAGGCCTCTGATTGGGAGGTCATGAGGAGCATGGAACCACCTCTTAATTGCTGTTGTTCCCAGGTTCACCCTGACCCGGAGTAGTAGCACCTGTTAGGTTCCCAGCTATGGGTAAATAGTTGTCACCCAAACTCGGTTCAAAATGCTATGAAAGTTTTTACCAACAAAACTTTTTTGAATAAAAAATATTACCAACAAAACTTTTTTTATTTAAATTTTGGATATACATACATACATATATATTTGAATTTGGATATACATACATACATACATACATACATATAGATATATATTACCAACAAACTTCTTTTGAATGAACAATGTTACCAACTAAACATTTATGAATGAAAAAAATTGATTTAAAACAAAAATACGTCTCCGGCCTTAAATGACCATTTAGATGTTGATAGGCCATTAAGCAGGAACAAACAAACAAACGGTTCTCCTGACATAAGAAGACGTTCCAGTTTCTAGATAGAAACTGAGGAAGAAAAGTAGGCGTGGCGAGAGACTGTAGTTTGACAGAGTAAAAAGAACGAGTTTATCTAACTATATACACTGTAATATACACCCTTGTGCAAATGACTTTAAAAAACTGCTTTAGTTCTATTTTTTCGGTTAGTTTTAAGACCCACTGGAGGGTAGGGTGTAATCGATTTCTATTTTCCCCTTCAGATTAGGACATTGGCATGCAGTAATATGAATCTATTTTCGGGATGTATGAAAAAAATTCGTTGGCCTTGAAAAATATTGCGTCAACCGCGATTGCATTCAGATTTTTAACACGTTCAGACACTATTGTCTCGACTGTGGATTAGTTGTCCTACGGCCATTGTCTGTGATATATGTTATTCCAAGGAAGCGTACAAAATTACAGAGAGACTGCGAATATTGTTGTCGTCAGCCTTTCAACTGTCAGTCGTGTCATCAAGGCGAAGAAACAAACTGGATCCATCAGTCCAAAACGTAAAAGAAAATGCGATTGGAAGAGAAAAACAACTCCAAGAGACGTAGTATAGGTGATCAGGGAAAGCGTGAAAGATCTTAAGAAAACATTATTCACTTTGTTTCAATTTATTTGCAAAAGAGTGTATGTATACAAATTTCTAACTCACATTCTCATTTTCTCTCTCTCTCTCTCCTTATATATATATATATGGAGAGTTTTGCAATTTGCTTGAAGCATTGTGTATATTAGGTATATGGGTAGGTTTTGAAGGCTATCACAATGCGTTTAGTAAAATAAAGGCGGTAAAGAAGGTGGTGGGTATTACCTATTTATCTTTCATGAATTTTTCGAGATCAAAATTTCATCTTCAGAATGGTAGGAGAGCTTGTTTTCACGTCCGCTCGTGGACCGTGCCTTTCAACGAATGGTCATCTTTCGCTGCTACTGCTGTCGTTAAATGTAGTGAGTGTGTGTATGTGCGCGTGTGTGTATGTATGTATATATATATATATATATATATATATATATATATATATATATGTGTGTGTGTGTGTGTGTGTGTGTGTGTGTGTGTGCGCGTGTGTGTGTGTGTGTGTGTGTGTGTGTGCGCGCGCGCGCACCTGTGTGTTTGTGTATATCTGTATATTTGTATATGGTTTATATATGTGTGCGATGACTCATAGTAGGATTTGGACATACATACATACATACATACATACATACATACATATACATATATATATATGCGTGTGTGTGTGTGTGTGTGTGTGTGTGTGTGTGTGTGTGTGTGTGTAAGTGAAAATATATTGATCCGACCAAGAATAGACTCTTAGAAGATATAGACGTTCTAAATTTTAGAATAGCCATAATACATTATTTATGACGTATTGGCAGGGCGTAGCGCTCGTGTGAACTAAAACGGGGGACGACAAACACAATTATAATAGAATCATTGTTATTATGATTATAATTAGTATTTCTTCAGATCTTAATATCTGTTAATTTCTGGGAAGTATTTTAACAGAGTATAGAAAGTACGACAGTCAAAAAGTATGATAGCCAAAAGTGTATTAAGATAGCGAAAGACGTCTTCCCAAAGCTAAGTAAATATTAGGAAACAAGACAATTCCGTTAGAAGCAAAGAAGTGACTACTGAATTGTTACGTAATATCAATCCTCCTGTATGGCAGTGGACGCTGGACAACCTCTTCACAGATGAAGAGACTTGATGCAACAGAAATGTGATTCTACAGAAGGATGCTGAGAATATTATGGACCTGTGAACATGTAAGAAACGAGGAAGTTTTAGAGATAATGAAAACGAAAACGGCACTTACAGTTAACTTTAAGATGATACAGTTTACATTTATAGGGTATATAATGAAGAAAGAGCGCTTAGAAAATATAATACTTATAAGACCGAATGAAGGAGAGAGAGAGAGAGAGAGAGAGAGAGAGAGAGAGAGAGGAAAACAGCGCATCACCTGTGCAGCGAGCTTCAGTAAACGGATGTATGTCGAAACAAGATTTAGGAGAGATAATAAAAAGATAAAATTTATTATGAGCTACATGAAGTTGTGGAGAGCTATGATCGACAAAATTCTGAAGAGATACAGAACTTTGAAGAAAAAAGATCAAAGATGATGATGATGATGACACATGGATATCTAGCCAGAACCAGCATTCTTAGATTCCCTGATTGGCTGGCAACCAGTCTACCGCAGAAAACAATGGCAACCTACTGTGTGATAATCTTCTGCCCAGTCAGTCATGTTTCTGTTGAGACATGATCGCCCAAACGCGTATCACGTATAGCACTTAACTGACTGACTGATGTGCTTGGAGTGTCGAAAATCCTAAGTCCTATTTTCTCACTATTTCAAAGAAATTTCAGGTGTTTCTTTTTGATTCTGAGTATAAGTGTCCTTTTCCCTCCCATCTTACTTAAGACTTCATCGTTGCTTAAAAAAACTCTGTCCATGGTTTTCTCAGTATCCTCCTGTATAACCACATTTCTGTTGCCCCCAGTTTCCGCTTCATCTATGTCGAGATTGTTATGTTGCTTACTCTCTCCGACGAAGTAATCTAAATATCCTACTGCAATACCACAATTCTGTTGCTTCCAGTTTCCGCTTCCTGTATGGTGAGATTATCTCGTCGCTTACTCACTTTCGATGTAATCTAAGTATCCTATTGCAGTACCACAATTCTGTTGCTTCCAGTTTCCGCTTCCTGTATGGTGAGATTATCGTCGCTTATACTTTCGATGTAATCCTAGTATCTATTGCATTTCCCAATTATATTTTAGTTTCACTTCTGTATGGTGAGATTATCTCGTCGCTTACTCACTTTCGATATAATCTAGTATCCTGTTGTCTCTGGTCTAGTACTTCCAGTTTCACTATAATAGCGGTAGGTATCTCGTGTACTCACTTTCGATGTAATCTAAGTAATCTGCTACACAATACCACAATTCTGTTGCTTCCAGTTCTTCTCATATGGTGAAGTTATCTACATTGACTTACTCACTTTCAGTGTAATCTAGTATCTATTCATCTGCAATTCCGTTATTTCCAGTTTCCGGCACGCAACATTTGAATTATCTCGTCGCTTACTCACTTTCGATGTAATCTAAGTATCCTATTGCAGTACCACAATTCTGTTGCTTCCAGTTCCCGCTTCCTGTATGGTGAGATTATCTCGTCGCTTACTCACTTTCGATGTAATCTAAGTATCCTATTGCAGTACCACAATTCTGTTGCTTCCAGTTTCCGCTTCCTGTATGGTGAGATTATCTCGTCGCTTACTCACTTTCGATGTAATCTAAGTATCCTATTGCAGTACCACAATTCTGTTGCTTCCAGTTTCCGCTTCCTGTATGGTGAGATTATCTCGTCGCTTACTCACTTTCGATATGAAATCTAGTGTCTATTGCATTTTGATTCTGTTTGCTTCCAGTTTTCACGCTTTATATGCGGTGAGATTATCTCGTCGCTTACTCACTTTCGATGTAATCGAAAGCCATCCTATTGCATTACAATTCTGTTAGCTTCATTCCGCTTCTCTTGTGGTGGATGCATCTCGTCGCTTACTCTTTCGATGTAATCTAAGTATCCTATTGCAGTACCACAATTCTGTTGCTTCCAGTTTCCGCTTCCTGTGGTGAGATTATCTCGTCGCTTACTCACACTTTCGATGTAATCTAAGTATCCTATTGCAGTACCACAATTCTGTTGCTTCCAGTTTCCTTCCTGTATGGTGAGATTATCTCGTCGCTTACTCACTTTCAGTGTCTGGTATCTCTTGGTATACATTCTGTTTAATGCCAGTTCCACTTCCTGTATGGTGAGGATTATCGTCCAACCTCACTTTCGATGTAATCTAAATGCTCTCTGTACGTACCTGATGTGCTTCCAGTTTCCCTTTCCTGTGGTGAGATTATCGTCATACTCTTTCGATGTAATCTAAAGTATCCTTCAGTACCAGTGTTGCTTCCGTTTCACTTCCGCAATAGTGAGATTATCTCGTCGCTTACTCACTTTCGATGTAATCTAAGTATCCTATTGCAGTACCACAATTCTGTTGCTTCCAGTTTCAACTTCCTGTATGGTGAAGTTATCTCGTCGCTTGCTCACTTTCATTAATCTAAGTATCCTATTACTGTACCACAATTCTGTTGCTTCCAGTTTCCGCTTCCTGTATGGGTGAGATTATCTCGTCAGCATAACGGTGTAAATCTAAGTATATATGCAATACCACCCAATTTGTGCTTCCAGTTTCCTTCTGTATGGGCGGGAATTATCTCGTCGCTTGCTCTTGCAGGTAATCTAAAGTGTCTACTGCAATACCACAATTCTGTTGCTTCAGTTTCCGCTTCTGTATGGTGAGATTATCTCTTGTCATACTCGCACCGATGTAATCTAAAGTATCCTATTGCAGTACACAAATTCTGTTGGCTTCGTTTCCGCTTCGCAAGCATGGTGAGATTATCTCGTCGCTTACTGCTTTCGATGTATCTAGTATCTCGTGCAATATACAATTCTGTTGCTTCCAGTTTCCGCTTCCTGGTGAGATTATCTGATAAACCTCCATTGATGGCTCTAGTGTCTATTGCAGTACCTGATTCTGTTGCTTCCAGTTTCCACTTCTTGTATGGTGAGATTATCTCGTCGCTTACTCACTTTCGATGTAATCTAAGTATCCTATTGCAATACCACAATTCTGTTGCTTCCAGTTTCCGCTTCCTGTATGGTAGATTGTCTCGTCCTTGCTCACTTTCGATGTATCTAAAATATATCTACGACCTTTAATTCGTGCTTCCAGTTTCCGCTTCCTGTGTGGTGGAATTATCTCATCATGCTCACTTTCCGTTAATCTAAAGTATCTATTGCAGTATACAATTCTGTTGCTTCCAGTTTCACTTCTCTGCAACTGGTGAGATTATCTCGTCGCTTACTCGCACCAGATAGCAATCCTGGTATCCTATTACTGACTAACAATTCTGTTTAGCTGGTTTCAGCTTATATATGGTGAAGTTATCTCTATTAAACACTCCTTTCCAGTGTAATCTAAGTGTCTATTGCAGTACCACAATTCTATTTCTTTGATTTCCTTCCTGTATGGTGAGATTATCTATTAGCACTGCTAGAATGCCAATCTAAGTATTCTATTACAGTATACAATTCTGTTGCTGAGTTTCCACTTCCTGTATGGTAGAGATTATCTCGTCGCTGCTTCAATTGATCTGGTATCCTGTTATTACCACAATTCTGTTGCTTCCAGTTTCTAACTTCCTGTATGGTGAGGGTATCTAAATTATTGCCTCCTTTCGATGTAATCTCAAACATCCTGTTACTGATACCCATATTCTCATTGGTTTCAACTTCCTGTATGGTGAGGATGTCTCATTAACCTCCTTTCCATTCTTGTCTATTCTCCTGTTCACAGTACCACAATTCAGTTGCCTCCAGTTTCCGCTTCCTGTATGGTGAGATTGTCTCGTTTCTTACTCTCTCTGTGCATGTATCTAAGTACCTTTCAGTCGCATCAAATTTCTCTTGCTTTCAATTGTCTTGTCATGTATGTCATCTAGCAATTTAATACAATTTTTTTGTTCCTAACATTATTTTCCTGCTTCTTCCAAACAATATTTTCCTGTGTCTTCTTTTGCTATTCCTATGTTTGTTTGGAATCTGACTCGTATTTTCTATTCACTTTCCAGATTTATAAAATTCTGGACTAATAATGACATCCATAATTCGTAGTTCGCATCTTGGGATTTTTCTTTTTCCACGTTCTTCATCATTTACGGCGCCATTTTGCCACTTCTTTTTTCTTTTCTTCTTCAGCCATAGCGTCATTAAATAAAGCAACGAAATTTTACTTTATTTAATGAAAATATCTCTTCAAGTTTCCACCTTTTTTCTCTCTTCTCTTTTCTTTTTCTTATTTCTTCTTTCATTTTTCTTATTTCGCTCACTTTTTGTCTTCTTCTTATTTCCACATTTTTTCTCTTTCTTTCTTTTATTCTTTCTCTTTCTTCTTTCTGAGACTTTCTTCTTTCTCATTTCTTTAATCTCTTTTTCTTTCTTCTTTCATTGTTTCTTCTCTCTCTTTCTCTCTCTCTCTCTCTCTCTCTCTGCCTCCGTTCTTTCTCTTTCTCTTTTCTTTTCTCTTTCTCTATTCTTTTCTCTTTCTTAATCTCTTTTCTCCTCTTTTCTTCTATCACTTTCTTTCTTTCTCTCTCTCTCTCATTCTCTTCTTTTCTTTTTTGTTTCTTCCTTCCTACTTCTATCACTTTTTCACCTCTCTTTTCATCCTTTTTTCTCTCCGATTCTCTTTTCTTTTTTCTCTTCTCTTTTCCTCTCTCTTCCTCTTTTATTCACTCTTTCTTTCTCTTTTATTCCTTTTTTTCTCTTTTGCTTTTTTCTCTCTCTTATTACTTCTCTAGGATGTATGTGCATTGAGGTGCAGTGGATATCGGCTTGGAACGAAAAAAATTGGAGAGCCGAGTTCGAATTCCAGTTGAATTCACTGCATTCACATACGCGCAAATACCTTTGGGAAAGGTATGAATCCGTCGCTTCTCCCTCCAGCTACGGGTTAAATAGCAGGAGAAATTAGGTTCTATAGCCTTGGTCGGCAACCAGTCAACCGCAGAAAGTATTGGCAACCTACTTCGGGAAAATCTTCTGCCCAGTCAGGCATGTCTCTTTGGAGACATGATCGCCCAAGCGTGTATCACGTATGGCAGTTAACTGACTGGTTACTTCTCTCTTTTTCTTCTGTTCTGTCTTTCCCTTTGATTCTATATCCCTCCTTTTCTTCTCTCTCTTTCACCCTTTGTTCTTCATCTTTTCATTTACTTCTCCCTCTTTCTTCCATTCTTCTCTCTTTTCCTCTTTTTATTTCTCCGTCTCTCTCTCTTCTCTGACTTCCTACACTTTATCTCTAATTTTATTTTCTTCTCTCTCTTGCTTCTTATCTTCTCTCTCTTTCCGGCTTACTTTTCATTTTTTTTCTTTCCTCCTTTCACTTCTCTCTTTCTGGTTTTCTTATCATTTATTCTTACTTTCTCTCTCTCTTGCCTCTATTCTCATCTCTCTCTCTTCATTCTTTCTTCTCTCTCTTTCTCTTTTATTCTCTCTATTTTTTCTCCGCTTTCTTTCTGTTCTCTCTTTCCTCCTCCTATTCCTCCTCCTCCCTATTTTACTTTTATTCTATCTCTCGTTCTCCACTCTTTCTCTTTTTTCTCTCTTCTTTGACATGTTTTGCACTTGTTCCTCGTAACTCATCTCGTCCAAAACTCGAATGAAACCAAACGCCGACCTAAACAAATATGAACAGTGAATATCCTAGTTTCCGGCTAATTGACAAAACACTTGAATCGCCATACAAACCAAAGTGCTTTCTGCCCAACGACATGATTATTATGAGACCTCCACCATACGCACACCTTCTTAACCCTCTTTGCGGTCACCATTATTATTATTATTATTATTACTCGAATAATCCCCACCTCTACCAACTCTCTCATCATTCACATTTCAAACACGTCCACCCCTTCACCATGGTTATAAAGACTTGTTAATTTAAGACATTTTTTTCACTTTGAAAGTTATTAAAGTACACATTAACAGTGTAATCACCGCTAACACTCTCAGAAAACTTTTTAGATATAATCATTTTGACAAAAATAAAATCTACCACAGTATCATTATTTTTAAGAGGGTCAATAAGTCAGCGGTTTAACACTGAAATTTTGATCTGAAATTTTCATTGTATAATGTTTGATAAATGTCAGTAATTGAAAAGCATTAGTTGAAGTTGTGATTCTGTAGCGCCAGTACACAAGGTTCAAAGAAAGATGGTCTTTTTCTTTTTATGGTCAAAATAATAATTTTGTGTAAATCTTTTTTATCGATAGGCAACATATTTATTGATATAGTTGGGTACATGTATCCTACCTATGTATGCTTTTAATAAGTTTTATTTGTGGATTTTCCAATTCACATGACGAGAATAAAATGAGATTTTTTAAAAAATGCTCAAAGACCACTGGAAGTGAATTTGAATGAGTTGAAGAAGACCAGAGATTAATTTGTCCGAAAGATTGCAATCAATACAAAAAGAACAAAGATACTCATCCGAATAGTTCACATACATCATACGCAATATCTATGTTCGTCGTGTTAGCGATTATTAGCATGGACAGTGAGATTGGCGGATCATGTTTCAATTCCTAGTGTGGGTGTTGCGTTCGTTTTCGCATAAACATGGGCTGAAAATGTTCCAGTAAGCGCTCTATATTATCTCTCTCTCTCTTTTTCTCTCTCTCTTTCTCTCTCTCCCTCCCTCCCTCCCTCTCTCTCTCTCTTTCTTTCTCTCTCTCTCTCTCTCTCTTTGTGCGTCTATCTAGGTCTCTACAAGGAAGGGCATTGAAAAGTTCATGGCACAATCAAAATGATCTTCTTTTGTGGGTAGGTCTAAAATATCTTCAATATTTCTTCATATATATATATATATATATATATATATAATCGTTACTTATCTTCATAAAACTCCATGGAATTGTTTACCCCTCTAATATGCCACTGTATACCTGCTTTATCGACTGCACTGTAGCATTTGAGTCTAACCATATCACTAGAGACTTGTTATTATCTATCAGAAAGTGCCTTCCAAGCTCCGAATCTATTGATTGCATTGATTTAATAAAGAAGCAATCTACCAAATTCTGCATGTTTAGTGACACTCCGATCTGAAAACTTTTCAATCCTCGTCAGGAATAGACAAAAAGGAAATGAGAGTGCTAATCCATTTTCCTAAACTGTACCCTGCGTATTGACAAACGCAGACGTAAAGATATGGACACTGATACTTTAAGTATTCCATACCACATTCAAAATTAATCTACAAATAAAGGACAACGATCCTGCTTTCCTTCATGAGGCCAATGTACGTATGATGAGGTGAGTCTATGCTGAGGACATATTTAGGATAAGAATGATCTTGAACAGAAAATCAACGTACTCTTCTAAGTGTTCCAAGAAACAGGATTAAAGATAAACCACTCCAGCACAGACACTAATTACCTCAGTATATGGATTAGTTATTAAAAACTAGTGTAGGCGAAAAAGAAATCTAAACTTATTTATAAATGGAACTTTGTCTGTGTGTGTGTGTCAGTTACCTATAGACTCCGAAAAGGCTTAACCGATTTTCTTGAAAATTGACACAGTTGTACTATAAGCGTCTGCGAGTGTTCTTAACTAGGTTTCGTGCCGAGGTACCCCCGATAAATATCGAAAATCGATAATCGAAAAAATCGGGTTATAGTGATCCGATTTTAATCACATTTGATACACTCATAGACAAAGACATAAGAAACGATATTCAGAAGTTTGAAGGTTGCAGTACTTACACTAGTGCAGAAAACCGATAATATGTATATATAAAATGCAAGATGTTTTTGTGTGTGTCTGTTTATCTGTCTGTATGTCCTTTATACAAATCCACAATTTTTATCCTATTCTCACCAAACTTCGCACAAATATTCTTTAGGCTGAGTCTGAGCTTTCATTACAGCCGAGCAACGCCGGGCTATACTGCTAGTATATATATATATATATATATATATATATATATATATATATATATATATATTAGGTGCGATTGGTAAATTGTCGCATTGGTAAATTATTTTATTATTTCAAATATATTTTAGGCTGAGTCTGAGCTCCATGACCATGGATTAGTTTTAAAGCTTTCATTACACCCGAGCAACGCCGGGCTATACTGCTATTTGAACATAAAGTAGCCTGCGCCAGAGTTTTTCACCCAGCTTCGCAAAATGCTACAAAACCAACAACATTAATTTGGAAACTCGAGTCCTGTTCTTAATTAACCTCGTCGGATCAAGACTTTCATATGGACGCCATGCATGGCGCCAAACCCGTTAAAAACTAGCTAAACTGTCAGTTGTATGCAACAGATTTTTTGAAAATGTCTTTCGACAAGTCTTCGAAAAGACCATCTTTCTTTGAACCTTGTGTACTGGCGCTACAGAATCACAAACAAAGAGCTGTATCAGATAACAGAAACCATATCACTTGGGCACTATCAACAGGATCAATAACTTAAATGTATAGCGCACATATACTAGAAAAGAAAATAATGAAACAGCCAAGACCATTCCATTCTATTCCACGCTATTTCGGTTATGACGTTTAATACTGAAAAGAGCGATAACAGCTACTGGGCTTCGAAAAAGGATGGTCCTCACTGAAACCTACATACTTTACTCGCATGAAACCATTTTAACCACCGATCTGAGAAAGCAATAGTATACAGCTTATAGTTTATATTACAGTAAGAGAAAAGATTAAGTACAGAGTATATCGAAGAAAAAATAAAAGTTGAACGGAAGATAGAAGATGGCAATAGATGCTTCATTTGAATTTTTGGAGATTTTAGTAATCATGAAAGCAAATGAATAGAATAGGGTTCCATAGGAGGGAAGTGCGAGAAAAGAAACTGTTGGAGTTGAAGTGACGGTTACATTTAACTATTTCAACAGTAAAAGGGTAGGACCTAGATTCCAACCTAGTAACGCGCTTAAATTCATGTGGTCATGGTATCAGGAAAAAAAGTTTATATATTTCTGAAGGAGTCTGGCACTATACAGAGTTATTACTTAATGAGACTATTTAAGATTTAGAGTTTGTATTTCACAAAACTTTTTAAGATCATTAGTTTTTAGCTTAATGTTTTGCTTCTTTAGTAATTTGTAATGCCGGATGAAACTATACATATCACTGTTTATTCCATATTCAATTTCCTTAACTGAGGTATCTGAAGTGTTTAGGGTTTATTAATTCCACATAATAAATTTTTATGATGGATTCAAAGCAGATGTCATCATTGTATTTCTTCCAGTCACAGATCTTTTCTCTTTTGGAAAGTTTTATCCTCAGTCCCATTCCATGGAACACTTGGTAGAGGATGTAGACTTTCTGTTCAAGATCATTCATTAGTTAGTTAAGTGCCGTACGTGATGGACACTTGGGCGATAATTGACTGGGCAGAAGGTTTTCCCGCAGTAGGTTGCCATTCTATAGTGCCAGTTTACCATGTTCGAAGAAAGATGGTCTTTTCCAAGACTTGTCGAAAGACATTTTCAAGAAAGCTGTTGCATACAACTGACCCTTCACTTGCCCAAAGGCATTTTCAAGAAAGTTGGTGCATACAGCTGACAGTTTAGCTATTTCTGAATGGGTCTGGCGCCATGCATGGCATCAATATGAATACCTATGTCCTCATCATAACCCTATCCCTTACATCAGCAGTTTATTGGCCTGCTATACTAAACTTGGTATACCTGCTTCATACACAGATTCATTTAAATTATTTACGTAGTGGTGCAGTAGATATCAGCTTAGAACGATAAACCGGAGTGCCAAGTTCGAATTCCATTTGAATTTGTTACTCGCAAATACCTCCAGGAAAGGTATTAATCCACTGCATTTCCCTCCAGCTATTGGTTAATTAGAAGGGAAAATTGGGTTCTTTAGCTTGCTTGGCAACCAATCTACTGCAGAAAGCAATGGCAACCTACTGCGGGAAAATCTTCAGCCCAGTCAATGATCACCCAAGCGTGCATCGCGTATGGCACTTAACTGACTAACTATTTATTAACACCACATCCTGATTTTTATGATGATTTATCGCTACTTTCATTCCACTGAGGCAAAAAAAATGTCTAATTTTAATGCTTCCAAAACGAAGCTGCTCTCCACCATAAATAAACCTTCCTATCTTCCTACCTTCCATCAGTATGGATCACGCCAGTCTCCTAGAGCCTCCTAGGCCTCGGCCCCACTCTCTCAGCCGATCTCAAGTAGAACGACTACATCGAATGAATAGCTACATCTGCTGTTAGGAAGATTGAGTAGGGCCAGGAAATTTTTCTCGTTAGAATCCATCTTGCACATATACAAATCTGCCAATTGTCCTTGCATTAAATATTGTTGCCATATCTGGTCGCGTGCTCCTGCTATTCATCTTGAGATTCTCGACAAAATCCAAAGGAAGATCTGTAATGTAATCGATCCCGAACTACTTCGGTCACTTTCTCACCGACGTGACGTGTCTTATCTCTGTCTCTTCTACTAATATTTTCACGGCTTCTACTCTGACGAGCTTATCTTCCTGGTGCCCCATCTAAACGAATTTAATCGAGCTACTAGACTGGGATGTGCGTTGTGGTGCAGTAGATATCAGCTTGGAAAGAGAAATCGGGGAGCCGAGTTCGAATTCCACTTGAATTCCCCGCATTCACTTACGCGCAAATACCCTTGGTAAAGGTATTAAACCGTCTCTTCCCTCCAGTTATGAGTTAAATAACAGGACAGATTGGGTTCTATAGCAGAATGTAATAGCAACCTACTGTGGGATAATCTGCCCAGTTAGTCATGTCTCTTTCGAGATATGATCACCCAAGCGTGTATCACGTATGTCACTTAACTGACTGACTAGATTGGCAACCAACTAGGTCTCACAGTCAAAACAGTCAAATATAACAACGACTTGTACTCTAACAGTTTCTTTTCTCGCACTTCCCGCTTATGGAACCCCATTTTGTATACTTGATTCCCTGATTAAGTACAATGTAATTACCATCTTTTATCTTCTTGATTCCCATCTTTGTCTTATCCTTTCTCCGACACCCCATGTACTCTTTTCTCTATTCTTTTTTTCACTCTCCTCTTATGTAACCCCTGCGCACCAGTAGCAATACTGCCTTGCTTGGGGTGAAACGATTATAAAAAAATAAATAATTTTTAAATTCCAGATCAGCTTTTCTGTTTTCGGAAGGTTTATCTTGAATTTTATTTCTTTGAAAACTTGATAGAGAATGTTGACTTTTTTGTTCAAGTTCATTCTGATCCCAATTAGAAACACCTATGCCAGCAGTATAGCTTCAACCTCATCTTCTGTACATTGCCCCCGGGAAGATGAAGCAGGAACGTTATTTTCTGTGAATAGATTCATTTTAGGTATCATATAAAATAAGATCTAAACAAAGAATGCTAATGTACAAAAAACAATTTGTCTTATTCTTTTATGTGCCTTGTCCCTTCAAAACATAGACGATCATGGCTCTCCACATCTTCCTGTCGCTTGTAGTTCTTAATATATTTTGTTTTGTTTATCCCAAACCCGACTCTGCCATCCATTAGTTTAAGTCCATCAAGTATGTCACACACTTTTTTCCCTGTCTCTTTTTCCCGTTATCGCCCTGTGAGTATCAAAGTTTCCAAACCCTCGTTCTCCATTACGTGTCCCAGAAACTTCAACTGTCTCTTCATGATTTTACGTATGTTTCCTTTTCGTTTCCATTCTCTCCAAAACCTCGACGTTGCTCACACGTTCGGTCCATGGTACCCTCAGCATCCTTCTGTAAAATCATATTTCTGTTGCTTTGAGTTTCTCCTTCATTTTTGGAGAGTTTTTCCAGCATTCGCTGCCATATAGGAGGACTAATATCATGTAACAACTTAGCATACTTTTCCTTAATTCCAACTCAATTTTCTTATTTCTCCATCTTCTGCTTAGCTTTTGGGATGCGCCTTTTAACCAACCAAACACGCCTTCGGATCTCACTGTCACACTAACCATCATCTGTTAGAACACTTTACAGGTATTTAAATATTTTTGTACCTGGATAATTTTAGTATCTTCGACCTGCAATAGGCCTTTGGGATCCTCCTTTTTCTGATGACCATACAGTTTTCTTTTAGTTTTTGTTTAGTCCTTTTTTCTCGCTTTCCTTTGCCGCTTTTCCTGTAGGAGGTCTTGTAGTTTCCTTTCCGTGCCTGCTTTCAGCGCTATGTCATCTGCATATCTTATATTGTTAAAATTGTGGCTGCCGATGAGAAATCCTGGTAGGACTTCTAGTTCTCTCATAATTGCCTGGCTGTATAGGTTGAATAGATCTGGTGAGAAGATACATCTTTGTTTTATACCACCTTCTATCGGTGTATATCATCTGTCTGCGTGTAGGCGGTTTTTGTTCTTTTGATTTTTCATGCCAATATCAATTCTTGATTATTGTAATGTATTTTCTAAATGTCAAGGTTGCCGAGCAACTCTAACATCTTTTTAAAGTACTTTGTTGAAAGCCTTTGCGTAGACTATAAAACACAGGTACACGTCCTTCCCCATGTGTATTGCTCTTCCTGATATCATTCTGATCATAAATATCGCGTTCCTTGTTCCGATGTCTTTGATGAACCCGCATTGGTCTTGTCTTATCTCTGGCCTGATTCTACTGCGCGCTCTATCAATCAGAATCAGGATGATGAGTTTTGTTATGTGGCTCATTAAGCTAATTGTTTCGTGGAGTTCCCATTCGTTTGCATAGAGTGTCCTCAAAGTAAATATCAGAAATCTGATAACAAGGATGTATATTGGGTAGCATCAGTAGCAATGTACACAGATTTATTGCTCAGCTGCGGCCATTTTCACCCTCCAAAATAACAGATCACTGCACTACCGGATTAAGAAACTCTGGATTATGTACACAGCTCTCTACCTCAAAGATTATACAGGCAGATTCAAACCAGTGCAAAACGAAAGTTAAAGTTAATGAAAAAAAAAACTGAGAAAGGGAAACTGACACATGATTTTTAAGAAGCAAAAAAATGCGACTGAAAAGCTGCATAAAAGGACATCTGAAAAAAGAAACGTATTACATCAGCAATTGTATAATTATTAGGCCACCCTAGTTTTTTAAAAGAAATGATGTATTTCATACTATTTAGTATTTATTGCCAAGTGGATGATTCTAAATGAAAATAGAATGGTTCTTTTGTTATTATTACTTTGCAAAATTTTACAAGGTAAGGAAACAAAGATGAACTTGTTCGAATCACCCTAAATTTTCTTTATTCTTTCATTGATGAAAAAGCAATATAGGTAATAATTAAATACTTATAAATTAATTTGATGCACATGTTATTGTGCAGTATTAACAAAAGAACCACTCTATTTTCATTTACAATTATTCACTTGGTTATAAATACTAAAAAATAGTATGAAATACATCATTTTTTTAAACACTGGGGTGGCCTAATAATTATGACCGGTAGTGTACCTAGATACAAGTTTACTGTGGATGCTCTAGCGATTATAGATGATGATAGCGTTCCATATTCAGTTTTGTCTTGTTGAATTACGATACTCTGCGGTCAAAATCCCAACCAGTACCACATATTTGCTTGTCAATTGCATGACATTAATCAAATTTAGAAACAAAGAAAACAGTATTGGAGTGTTATGTGGTATCTGTTCTCCTATATGACAGTCAATGCAGAGCAATCGCCTCAAAGATAAAGGAAAGACTTGAAGCAACCGAAATGTGCTTCTACAGAAGGATGTTGAGGATACCATGGGCCGAACAAGTGAGCAACAACAAGGTTTTAGAGAGGATGGAAACAAAAAGGAATTTTATACATAACATCAGAAAGAGACGGCTGAAGTTTCTGAACACGTAATGAGGAAGAATGGCTTGGAGAATCTGATACTCACAGGGCTATGAGAAGGCAAGAAAGACAGTGGTAAGCAATGTGCAACATACTTGATTGGCTTGAGCAAATGTATGGTCGATCATGGTTTGGGAGAAACACTGAGAAAAAAGGTGTTAAGAGCTATAAGGGATAAAGGAATGTGGAGGGTCATGATCGCCTCCGTCCTGAAGAGACACGGCAAATAACAGAAGAAAGGTGTCAACTAAAGCAAACAGTCAGAGACCTTGCGGGCAAACAGGGTTATTCGATCTGATCTGAAAGTATTTCTAGCTGGTAGCCACTCGCGAGGTCAAATACTGCTTCTTATCTCACACATTTGCCTGTGATGCATGTGACTGATATACTCTTAACCAACTGGATATTATAGTGGTTATATTGGGCTTCGTTCAAGTATCAGTTAGTTAAGTATCATACGTGATACACGTTTTGAGCGATTATGTCTCAAAAGAGACATGACTGACAGGGCAGAAGCTTATCCCGCACTAGGTTGCCATTGCTTTCTGCGGTAGACTGGTTGCCAGCCAAGGCTATTGAACCCAATCTCCCCTATTATGTAACCCATAACTGGAGGGAAAAGACAGATTAATACCTTTCCTAATGTTATTTGTGCGTAAGTGAATGCAAGGAATTCAACGTGAATTCGAACTCGGCACCCTGCTTTGTCCTTCCGAGTCGATATCCACTGCACCACAAGGCACATCGTTCAGGTATACAGTTGCGTTATTTTACTGGTAGTGATGCTCTCTCACTAAATAGTAATAATGATAATATTATTAACCAGCAGTATAGCCCGGCGTTGCTCGGGTGTAATAAAAGCTTTAAAACTAATCCATAGTCCTGGAGCTCAGACTCTTTGGACGTTGGCACGAAAGACTAAAAAGCAATAATTGTTTCCAGTTAAAGCGAAACCGTAGACTGAAAGAAAAACGAATGGATGTAAGTCAAATTTTGATTTCCTGGTATCGATATCAAATAAGTTTTTTTCGTGGTAAACTGAATTTTGAATGCTAAATAAGTCCTCTGAATAAATGGTATCATAGATGAGACTAAGAGCTACAATTTTATTCCTATTAGAGTCAAAGCCGAAGCAACCACTAAAATAAAAGGGCTGAAAAATACAGACATACAGGCAGATAAACAGACACGCATACACACAAACATGTTGCCTTATATATATATATATATATATATATATATATATATATAATCAATTTTCTGCACTATTGTAAGAACTGCAACCTTGAAACTTCTGAATATCGTTTCTTATGTCTTTGTCTATGAGTGTATCACATTTGATTAAAATCGAACCGCTCCTTCTATAACCCGATTTTTTTTATTATCGATTTTTTATATTTATCGGGAGTACCTCGACACAAAACCTAGCTAAGAACACTCGCAGACGCTTATATTACAACTGTGTAAATTTTCAAGAAAATCGGTTCAGCCGTTTCGGAGTCTTTAGATAACGGGGACACACACACACAGACACACACACACACGCAGAGACAAAGTTCCATTTATAAATAAGTTTAGATAATAAAAGATGGATATCAAGAGATTTTTTTTTTTGAAACTTGAAGAATGAGGCAACGAAGGTAATCTGCGATACATATCTAAATACTTACGAACACTCTCATTTGAAGACCGTCAAATCGGATTTGGTTACCTAATTTGAAGGCATTACGAAATAGTATCCACTTGCATTGTTACGCGCTTATAAGACTAGGGGACATGATGAACACTACCGGCCATAATTATTAGGCCAACCCAGTTATTTATAAGAAATAATTTTTAAGTGGATAATTCTAAATGAAAATAAGATGGTTCTTTAGTTATTATTACTTTGCAAGATTTTACAAGGCAAGGAAGCAAAGATAAACTCGTCAGAATCCCGCTAAATTTTCTTCATTCTTTCATTGATGAAACTGCAATATAGATGATTGTTAAATATTTATAAATTGGAGTAGATAGACTAAACTATCGCCCGGTTCACACTCCACCTACGTCTATTGAACAGGTGAAGAGGCTCATCCCTTGTTTCCTGTTTATGATGCGGTTTCCGGTTTTTCTCTTTTCTAATCTTCTCACTGTTTTTTTTTTTTTTTGTTTTTTTCTATTGGAGTAGATAGACTAAACTATCGCCCAGTTCACACTCCACCCACGTCTATTGAACAGGTGAAGAGGCTCATCCCTTGTTTCCTGTTTAGGATGTGGTTTCCGGTTTTCTCTTTTCTAATCTTCTCACTCTTATATAGCCCCCGGCACATCAGTGGCGTTACCGCCTTGTTTGGGGTGATATGATTAAAAAAAAAAAAAAAATTCATTTGATGCACATGCTATTGTGCAGTATTAACAAAATAATTATTCTATTTTCATTTACAATTATTCACTTGGCAATAAATCCTAAAAAATAGTATGAAATACATCATTTTTTAAAACACTGGGGTGACCTTATAATTATGGCCGGTAGTGTATATATTTGACTTTGTATATTTGCACTTCTATATCAAATTTGTGGTCGTGTATATCGGACTACATATAGTTTTACCCCAGCTTAATGTTTATCGTGTACATTGTTCTATCATGTTGGCCTGTGTATTGGGTTACATATATTTGTATTGCAATTTCGTTTTGTTCGCTTGTATATTGGTTTCTTATATTTATATCCCAGCTTAATTTTGTTGTATATATTTGGCTTATTATATTTGTACCCTAATTTAACTATGTGGTCTTGCATTGTGGCGCAGTGGATATCGGCTCGGAACAAGAAATCGGAGAGCCGAGTTCGAATTCCAGTTGAATTCCTTGCATTCACTTACGCGCAAATACCCTTGGGAAAGGTATTAATCCGTCTATTCCTTCCAGTTATGGGTTAAATAACAGGACAGATTGGGTTCTATAGCCTTGGTCGGCAACCAGTCTACCGCAGAAAGCAATGGCAACCTACTGCGGGATAATCTTCTGCCCAGTCAGTCATGTCTCTTTCGAGACATGATCGCCCAAGCGTGTATCACGTATGGCACTTAACTGACTGACTGGTCTTGTATATTAGGCTTTTTATAATTGTATCGAAGTTTCATTGTATGGTGAGATTAATAAGCATTTATCACTTTTTGACTTAGTCTATATATTGGACGTAATATATTTGTACATGCTTCTTTTTTTGTTGGCTTCTATACTGTGCTTCTTATATTTGTATCACAGTTTCACTTCATTGGGTTGTATATTGGGTTTCATATATTTGTACCTGTATATCAGGTTTCAAATATTTATATTGCAATTATCCTTTGTTGGCCTGTAAATAAGGGTTCATATATTTGTACCTCCGTTTCACTTTCTTGGTCTGTATGTTGGGTTTTTAAAATATTTGTATTGAAATTATCCTTTGTTGCCCTTTATATAAGACTTCATATATTTTTACCTCAGTTTCACTTTGTTGGCCTGTATATTAGGTTTCTAATACAATTATCCCTTGTTGGCCTGTATATAAGGCTTCATATATTTGTATCTCAGTTTCAATTTGTTGGCCTGTATGATGGCTTTCAAGTATTTATATTGCAATTATCCTTTGTTGTCCTGTATAAAGGGCATCATACATTTGTACCCCATTTTCCTTTTGTTGTCTTGTATATTAGGCTTCGTGTGTATGGACATCAAGTTCCCTTCGTTGCCCTCTAAATTGTTCCTTATATATTTGTATCCCATTTTGGCTTTGTTAGCCTGCATTATGGAATTTATGTATTTGTACCGCAATTTCATTTTTGGCCTGTATATTAGGCTTTATATATTTCTAACCAAGTTTCACTTTTTTGCTATGTACATTCTGCTTCATATATTAGTATCCAATTTAACTGTTGACTTGTATATTGGGCCTTTATATATGTGTACAACAGTTTCATTTTCTCTCCTTTATAATGGGCTTCATAGACTTTTACCACAGTTTCACTAAGTTGGCTTGCATATTGGGCTTCATATATTTGTCTCCCAGTTTGATATCGTTGGCTTATATATTGGGATTCAGATATTTGTACATCAGTTTCACTTTGTTCGTCTATATAATAAGCTTCATATATTTATACTCCAGTTTCATCACGTTGCTATGTAAATTGGGCTTCATATATTTCTATCCCAGTTTATCTTTGTTCGTTTGTATATTGGGTTTCCTATGTTTGTACTCTACTTTCACTAAATTGATCTGTATATTGGTCTTCACATATTTGTACATCAGTTTCATTTTGTGGCCGAGTATATTAGGTTTCATGTACTTGTTCCCCAGCTTAATATAGTCGTGTATATTGGGCTGAATATATTTGTATTCCAGATACACTTTGTTGGCTCGTATATTGGGCTTCATATATTTTTTATCCAGTTTAAATTTGTTGTTATATTTATATGGTTTTGTATATTTGTTACAAGGGGAAATGCGTGTATGAAAAGTAATATTCTTAATATTATATTAAACTTGGAAAAGAACAGGACAATTTATTCTAGTGAAATAGAAAATAAGAAATTTCCTACTTAAAATATTGCAGTTGAAAATAATTCAAATTTTATTTTTGGCAGCAATATCTTAAGGAAGAAATTTCTTATTTTTTACTTCACTAGAATATTGGTCCTGAGTATGACCGTAAACTGCATCCGGCAGCAACGCCTCTGATTGGGAGGTTGTGAGGAGCATGGAACCACTTCTTAATTGCTGTTGTTTCCAGGTTCACCCTGACCCGGAGTGGTAGCACCTGTTAGGGTCCCAGCTATGGGTAAATAGTTAACCCCCAAACTGAGGTAAAAATGCTATGAAAGTCTTTACCAACAAAACTTTTTTCAATTAAAAATATTACCAGCAAAACATTTTTGAAAGAAAAACATTTCCAACAAAACATTTTTGGAGGGAAAATATTACCAACAAAACATTTTTGAAGGAAACATATTATCAACAAAATTACGTTTTTGAAGGAAAAATGTTACCAGCAAAAACATGTGAAGGAAAAAAATATTACCAGAATTGGAGTAGATAGACTAAACTATCGCCCGGTTCACACTCCACCTACGTCTATTAAACAGGTGAAGAGGCTCATCCCTTGTTTCCTGGTTAGGATGTGTTTTCCGGATTTCTCTTTTCCAATCTTTTTACTCCTACGTAGCCCCCTGCGCATCAGTGGCGTTATTGCCTTGCTTGAGGTGATATGATTAAAAAAAAAACATCTAACTCTCAACGAAACCCATTTACAAAGAAAATATATTCTATTCATACAAATCTATAGTACAATTTTTGTCGGCATTAAATGACCCATTGAGGTTTATATGCCGTAAAACAAAACAAACAAAAATCACTAGAATATCTTGTCCTGTTCTTTTCCAGGTTTAATATAATTTTAAGAATATTACTTTTCATACGAGCATTTTTCCATTTCTACAGCTAATTTTTCAAGAATAAATTGTTTCTGAAATCGGCCATTACTTTTGTAACAACCTAATATATATATATATATATATATATATATATATATATATATACATTTATCCCTCAGTTTCACTGTGTTTGCATATATATTAGTACAGCAATTTCATTTTGTTGGACTTTATATTAGTTTTCATATATTTGTACCCCAGTTTCACTTTGTTAGCGTGCATCTTGGGATTCAGTGAGTCTTACCCTAATTAAATTTTGTTGGCTTTCTTCTGTCCTGTTATTTAACCCATACACCCATACCTGGAAGGAAGAGACGGATTAATACCTTTCCCAAGGGTATTTGCGCGTAAGTGAATGCAATGAATTCGGCTGGAATTCGAACTCGGCTCCCCGATTTTTCGTTCCACTGCACCACAAGGCCGGGGAATTCACAGTGTTGTTGACGAACTGATCTGTGGAAAGAGCTTGCTCGAAATCACATCATAGATTCCCTGTAAATGTTAGTCTGGCACAAGAGCACACAAAAAGCAGCTCTTTACTTTAATTATTACGGGGAACCTCTCAGCTATTCAGTCATATTCTTAGAAATAACAAAGATACCAAACAACTTGCAAAGTTAGCAGGTCTTACATTACTCCGGTTGTTATTGCTATAACTTCTACTCTAGTACAACGACCATTCCTACCACCGCAACCATTGCTACTCTAACTTTACTACGTCTCCCACCACTACCACCACCACTACCACCAGTACTACTATTACTACCACTACCACCACTATTTTAACACAGCCACAGCTGCTGCCATTAATACTACTACCAAGTATGCCTTTACTGCTGTCAAATGTTACTTGTTTTATCACTCTCGAAATGTAAACAAGCAGATAATATATAAGCGCACGATTTGGCACATAATGTGGAAACACAGTTGAGTAAGATTATTATTATTATCATTATTATTATTATTGTTATTATTGTTGTTGTTGTTGGTCTTGTATTGGCCACGATTGTGTTGTTTCTTTTTTCTTTTTTAATTTAATGGTGTAATAATGGTTTTCAATTTTCATGCACGTGTTCGAAAGTTTACTGTTAGAGACGCGAGAGATGGCGGTAAGTGCCTGACAGGGGTCGAGTTTGGTAGAAGGCACCTCGTGTGGACAGAAGACGTCATGACTTTTATATAGCTTACATTCGAGGCTAGCAACCCACCACTTGCGAAAGAAAGAAAGAAAGCACGTGCGTGAAATTTCGATTTTACAAGCATTTTTTGAGTGCGTTGTCTCCTGGAGGGTTGTACTTTAAAACTTACCTTATGGAATTGTCGTGTCATGTTTTTCGTTTTTGTTTTTTTTTTTGTTTTTTGTATTTAAACAGCAATTATTAATGATATTCAAAGGCTAAAAAAAGTAACCAACATGCGAAAACTTTTTTTCATGATTAAGACAAAGTAAATAGAAAGATACATACATACCTACATACATATTAGCAGAGATAGATAGATAGATAATTTAATTAGCAAAGATAGATATGGTTATAACGGAGATAGAAAGATAGATACATACATGATCATGCATAGCATAGCATAGATAGATAGATCGATCAGTAAATAAAAGATGTGAACAAACTACGATAAAATAAAGGCATGTTCTTTTTTTAAAAGATGCCGATTGATCATCATTGCACTTTGACTTTGCCAACAAATCCAATAATTGGGACGCATCGATTTTCCAAGTTGGGGAAATAACAGACTGTCATCCTAGAAAATCAGTATATGAATTGTCAATTGAATTTTTATTTTTTTAACTTTTTTTTTACATGTAATCAGTACCTCAAACCCCAGCGTTCCCCGAACCGGACTAAAAATACATCAAATTATGTCATTTAAAATCATTAGTATAAATTCAAATTTTAACTTGTGTCGAATCCATCTCATCATGTAGTGCATATTTGTTTTAGAAATGCAACATTTTTTAATTACTTTTTACTTGGAGTGGGGGGGGGAGGGAGAATGAATTTAACAACCAACCTTTGACCCCAAATTCGTTCGCCACCGTTTTTATCGTCGACGGAAAGTAAAGGAGATATTACCTCAGGTTCAGTTATCAGCTTCTCTCATACTTCCACCTACACGCACTTTGGTTGAACAGTTTATTGTGTGTGTGTGTGTGTGTGTGTGTGTGTGTGTGTGTAAAGAAGACAGAAATTGAAAAAGAGAATTAACAGAGCCGTAAAGTAGCTTAGATGGGGCACAAGGCCAATAGCATGGAGCACCGAGTCGAACAGAACCGCAACAGCATATGTTTTAAAAGTATCGCTCCGTACGGAGAAAAATGGACGAAAAAAAGAAGAGAAGAAAGAATAGTTGTTGAAAAGCCAAACTTTGGAGTATTTTAATCATTCTTATTATTATTCAAGCCTGGGCTCAAACAGTGAGCACTGACGACGACTGGTACTGGGGTGGGGCAAATACACAATTATTTGAAAAGATCTGCAAGTCTTCATTTAAAAAAAATGATTCTGGAATGAAGGTGGGGAAAACTTAACAGTTTCATCATGTAATTTCATGTATGTAAATATCAACAACGAAACAAAAATAGATCTGCAAGTTAAGTCCGGGACTCGACGGTTTTAAAATAGTACAAAAATAAGTTTTTATTTGTTTGACTTTTTCGAAACTTCTCGAAGCGATTTTACACTAAGCAACTCTGATAAGTGACAAGAAGTCAATAAAAAAGGAGGACATTTTGTTTATTATTGATATGTTAACGATTGCTTTCTCAATAAATCTAAAAAAAAATGCTCATTGTCATTCTTAAAAAGAAGTAGATTTTACTTCTGTACCATTTTTATTTATTTATTTATTTATTTTACTTTCAATTTATTGTATTATTTTCTTCTTCTTCTTCATGTACCGTGTCCCTTCAGGACGTAAGTGATCATGGATATCTTGCCCTTGTCCCTTGTGGCTCTTAATATTTTTTTCCTCTTGGTATCTCTCCCAAGCCCCGCTCCGCCATCCATTTACTCAAGCGTATCAAATACGTCTAGCGGTTCTTTTCCCTGTATCTCTTTTTCTCTATCCGTCTTCTTGTGAGTAATAAATTCCCCAAACCCTCCTTCCTCATTTACGTATCCCAGAAACCTCAGCTATCGCTTCCTGATGCTAAGTATAAGTTTTCTTCTCATTTGCAACCTTTCAAACACATTGTCGTTGCTCACGTGCGCGGTCCATGGTATCCTCAGCATCCTTCTGTAGAATCATATTTCTGTTGGTTCGAGCTTCTCTTTCATCTTTGAAGAGATCGTCATCATTCGCTGCCAGATAGGAGGACATATTCGATTTTTTCACACAACTAATAAATATCAATCTGGCTGCTCCTGACAGGGGACCAAGTGACAACAAGAATACCCTTGTTCTTCACTCAAGTGGAATCTGGCGACTCTCGCCGGGAAATCAAGTGATAGCAGGTGTCCCTAGTCCTTTAATTATTACCTGAATCTTCAATCACGTAGAATCTGGGGATGAAGTAGGGGTGGCGTCAAATCTCGTCAGTCCTTCAACACTTTCCTGAGAATTTAATTAATTAATTATATGAATCTTCATTCACGTAGGCTCTGACTTTGGCCAAGACATAAAGTGACAGCAAGTCTCCACGCTCACCTCAGAATTTCAGTAATTATATATGAATCATCACTTAGAATGTGGTGGCTGTCACCGGGGTAGGGACTGAAGTGACAGCAAGTATCTCCAACTCTTCAGAACTGAATTATTATTATATGAATCTTTACTCTGACAGGGAGAGCAAGTGACAACAAGTCTCCCCAGTCCTTCGGCACTTGAGAATTTAGTCAATTATATGAACATTCACTTGCGTAGAATGTGACAGCTCTTGCCGGGATGGAGTAGAGGTCAAGTGACAACAAGTTTCCTCGGTCACTCAGTACTTCCCTCTGTATTCTTACTAGTTTTAATAACGTTTTCGTGCGAACAATTTATTTGCGATTATTTACTTGAATGTAAACATAATTAAATGTCCCCTTTTTTTAGCTTTTATTGTAAAAAAAAAAAAAAAAGACGAGGGGTAAAGAAGTATTATATATCTATTTTATAATGTTTTATAAAAATGTTTAACACGTGCTTGTAAACACAATTGTATGTGTGTTTGCGTTTACGTGTGAGTGCGAATGTTGGCATGTGTAATAATATGAGGTAATTATACAAATATGTCAGTCTGTTAAGTGCCATACTTGATACACGCTTTGGGCGATCATGTCTCGAAAGAGACATGACTGACTGAGCAGAAGATTATCCCTCAGTAGGTTGCCATTGCTTTCTGCGGTAGACTGGTCGCCAGCCAAGGCTATAGAACCCAATCTGTCCTATTATTTAACCCACAACTGGAGGGAAGTGACGGATTAATACCTTTCCCAAAGGTGTTACTTTGTGCGTAAGTGAATGCAAGGAATTCAACTGAAATTCAAACTCGGCTCACCGATTTGTCGTTCCAAGTCGAACTACAATGCACATCCTAACGCACATGCAAATGTTCCTAAATTCCTACTTTTGTTTTGTTCAAATCCGCAGTTGTAGGGAGCGCCCAATTAGAATCGAACTTCTTTTTTTTTTTTTTAAATTAGATGCTGAGGATACCATGTGAGTAACAACGAAGTTTTGGAGAAACCAAAAATTAAAAAAAACTTTTAAATTTAAAATCTCGTTGAATCTCGTTTAAAATCACACCACTATTTTTCGTAAGAAGTAATTGCAATTCATAGATAAAAAAGAAGAAACAGAATTTGTTGGAAAATGTGTTCGCCAAATACCGAAACGAGCATTGGAAAAATAGATAAATCACAGTTTAACGTATATATATATATATATATATATATATATATATATGCACTACCGGCCATAATTATTAGGCCACTCCAGTTTTTTCTTTTTTTAAGAAAGGATGTATTTCATACTATTTTTAGTGTTTATTGCCAAATGAAAATAGAATGGTTCTTTTGTTATTATTACTTTGCAACATTTTACAAGGCGAAGAAGGAAAGATGAACTCATCCGAATCACCGTAAATTTTCTTTATTCTTTTATTGATGAAACTGCAATATAGGTAATTATTAAATATTTATACATTCATTTGATGCACATGTTATTGTGCAATATTAACAAAAGAACCATTCTATTTTCATTTACAGTTATTCACTTGGCAATAAATACTACAAAATAGTCTGAAATACATCATTTTTAAAACATTGGGGCGGCCTAATAATTATGGCCGGTAGTGTATATGCATGAATTAAGTTTGCATATTTCAAGTATAAAACAACCCATTAAATCTTACTGACTAGGCAGATGATTATCCCACAGTAGGTTGCCATTTTTTTCTGTGGTAGACTGGTTGCTAACCAAGGCTATAGAACCCAATCTGTCCTAGTTTTTAACCCATAACTAGAGGGAAGAGACGGATTAATACCTTTATTTGCGAGTAAGTGAATGCAAGGAGTTCTACTGGAATTCGAACTCGGTTCCCGATTTTGCCGTTCCGAGTCGATGTCCACTGCACCACAAACAATTCTAAAAAAAAAGAAACCTTAAATTCTGAATGATGTTTGTCGGTAGGCTAACCTCGGCTTCGGTGCGAAAACCAATAACGTACATATGAAAAGATTCACATTATCAAATAAAGTGATAATAATAATGATGAAGTCTTATAAAAAGTAAATTAAATTAAAGAAATTTAACCGCAAAGTAGGGCTTCAGCCAAAATTCTTTTCCCAAACAAATCAGCTTATTTAAATTTCATCTATCGGCTTGCGAAATTGAATGAAACAGTTTGTAAACCTCCACGAAAATATTAGCGATAACTTCAACAATTAAATGCTGTGAGGATTCCAACAGGTGTCAGCATGTTGCCAAAAATTCTAGTATATGTTTAAAAAAACAAAAAAACAAAAACAAAATAGAGGTGTCAGTTTAAACTGACTCTAGGAAGATACGACTTAATAAGTAATAAAACGTAGAACCTAAGGGTAAATTGATTTATAAATTAAAATTATTTCTAAACTGTCAAATAGATGCTAGGATATAATTTTGCTAATGTGAACAAAAATTGGAAGGGTAAATATAGAACAATATTGACGTAAGAATTGGTTAGCCCACAAACAAACACACACACACACACAAACACACACACACACACACACAAACAAACACACACACACACACAGAGAGGGTGCGATGAGTAAATTGTCACTATTCCATATTATTCATTTTGCACATGTGCGTTTTTGGTTTGTGGTTTCTACCTTATTTAATACTTGTGGTGCATTGGATATCGGCTCGGAACGAGAAATCGGGGAGCCGAGTTCGAATTCCAGCCGAATTCACTGCATTCACTTACGCGCAAATACCCTTGGAAAAGGTATTAATCCGTCTATTCCTTCCAGTTATGGGTTAAATAACAGGACAGATTGGATTCTATAGCCTTGGTCGGCAACCAGTCTACCGCAGAAAGCAATGGCAACCTACTGCGGGATAATCTTCTGCCCTGTTAGTCATGTCTCTTTCGAGATATGATCGCCCAACCGTGTATCACGTATGGCACTTAACTGACTGACGTAATTCCACTCATTTTCGACAACTAACTTTTGAATTAAATTTTTAAAAAAGTTTTCTTGAAACTTTTATTTTAGTTTTAATTGAAAGCTAAACGATTAAATGTACTATTTCCAGTAAGCAAAATACTCTGGTCTATTTCAAACAGAAATTATATTGATTGGAAGCTAAAATCTTTCAAATTTTTTTTTTTTTTTAGTTTTTCAATTTTTCGGACATTTTTGAGCGATTGACACATTTGTAAACAAAAGTTACTTCTCGGTTTTAAAAATCTTGCAAAAATAAAATATACATCTGTGACACATTATTTTTGGAAAATTAGCAAATGTTAAATTAATCTGATTTACACAAATATTACTTATTTATAGCATGACATTTAAAATAAAACTATTTCTTAAACACAAAGTTTAACTTTCTGACCTATTTCCCGTATTTGAAATGTGATGACAGCTTCACAGATGCGAGATAGTTGTATGACGATCATAAGTGACGTAATTGTACAATTTTTCCGGTAAGGGGAAGAAACCGGGAAATACATGACCTTTTAATGCACACGTAGAAATTACCATACAAAAAAAAACTTCAAATACACACAAAAAAATTAAAAAATGATGATTTGTATTAAGCTTTTCAATTTTCGATTCATAAATATAATCTTCACTTAATAAGTTAATCAACTAACGACAACAACTCTTTGAAGTATTTTTAAAATAGTTTTTGAAACTTTATAAATTATTATAATTAAAAAGTGTAAACAATTGTTTTAAAATTACATTATTAATCGAATTTTTTTTCCTCGGGCTATTATGCCCTTAATATATATCATTTATTAAAGTAATTAAAAAGGCCTATTAAATTGAATAATGTCATAGTCTTGCATCTTTTATTTTACTATTGGGAGCAGATTTTTGGAAATAAAAGCAAAATGTTAAAAAAAAAAAAATAGAATGATTTAAAATACATTCCCCAATGAGTCCTGCATTTAACTAACAAAACCAATTTTCCCAACAAAATCTAATTTCTTAAAATTTCATTAGTTTTACGTGGAAGGGTGTAACTGATGTAAATATATATATATATATATATATATATATATATATATATATATATATATACCAAGATTTGTTAAAAATAATAATTTCAAAAATAATTTCATTCGTTTGTGAATAAGTTTTGGAAGTTTCATTAAAATCCGACAATTTTAGCAAGAATTTTCAAATGAATGTGTTTTTCACCGGAAAAAAAATTAGTTATGTTACATTTTATTTTTGCTTTGTAAATTCTCATAACGATTCAAACAAATACCCGCTAACTATAATCAAAACAAGATTTTTCCCAAAATTTCGAACGTGTTAGAAGGGACTAAATTTTTTTTTAAAAAATAATTAAAAAATACTTTGATCTTTTCTTTTAATAACATAAATATTTTGATGGAAAAAGGTTCGTTTTTTAAGTTTGTGGGGCCTTTTTCTTCATACTATACTGTTTTTTTTCAGCGATTTAGTGGAATTGGAGGTAGCTATCTGGCATATAACTTCATAATAAATTGCCTTTTCGATTGCATCCATGCAAGCTCAGCAGAGAAAATGTAAACAACGAGTTATGATTGCGAATAAAAAATGTTAAAAGTGGAATATACGATTATCATACGTTTGAATCGTACTGTTAGTGGTGTTTTGTGAGTGACGATCAAGTATAAGTAAATTGCCATTAGGCTGTGTAACTGTTTAGATATAGAAAAAGAAGAGGAAGACGAGAAAGAAAAAGAATCCACATTCGAAAGAGATCGTGTAAGGGAACGTAAACAAAGTATTACAAAGATTTCCCCTCTTTTAGGTGACGTGTGTAGGTAGGATTATAAATTATTATATAGAATCGGTTTTGTTATTTCGTTTATTTTGAATTTCTAAGGATACTGTAAACTTTAAAGTAACAACATTTCCAATAATATCATTTTTAATTTAATTTATTTTAATTTAATCAATAAGCAGTGGTAAAATTAATGAAAATTTGCTATATATATATATTTTTTGTACCTCGTCTTACTCTTCTAAAGTTTGCCTTACGGTCACGGTATAAGAAAAAATGCCATCATGAGAATTTACGTTTTAAATGCTATAGTTTTCAGCGAATGTTAGACAATATCAACAAAGATGAAGGGAAAACTTGAAGCAGGTGAAATGTGGTTCTACCTACAGAAGGATGCTGCGGATATCCTGGACCGAGCATGTGAGCAATGACGAGGTTTTTTTGGAAACGAAAAGGAAATTAATATTGAGCATCAGGAAGAGACAGCCGAAGTTCCTGGAACATGCAATGAGGAAGGGGGGCTTGGAGAACCTGATACTGACAGGCCAGATAGAGGGGAAAAGAGACAGAGGAAAGCAGCGGATAAAAGGCCTGAACAGATGGATGACAGAACGGGGGCTGAGACACGTTATAAGAGCCACCAGGGATAGGGAGACGTGGAAGGCCATGATCGCCTACGTCCTGAAGGGACAAGGTACATAAAAGAAGAATTAGGCAGATACATAGAGACATATTGACATATATATCAAGGGTGGCAAAATTTGTTTAAAGAGCCACATTCGATAAAGTTCAGATGTTTGGGAACAAAAAATTTACGAATACGTTTTTTTTTTTTTTGTTACAAACACATTAACGCTAAACTTACGTGATAATCCAGTGTAGAGTCTTAATTCATACCAAGTAAATAATTATAAAACGTTTGAAATGTTTCTTATTTACTTGTTATATTCACTGAGATTTAAAAAAAAATAGCCGACATATTTTGACGAGTCGCATATTAAAGGTCAAAGAGACGCATGTGGCTCGCGAGCAGCCTGTTTGGCAACCTTTGACATATATCAGTCAGTTAAGTGCCATACGTGATACACGCTTGGGCGATCATCCGCAGATTTTCTCGCAGTAGGTTACCATTACTTTCTGCGGTAGACCGGTTGCCAACTAAGGCTACAAAACCCAATCTGTTCCGCTCTTTAACCCATAGCTAGAGGGAGACACGATGGATTCACCTTTCCTAAAGGTATTTGCGCGTGAGTGAATGAAACGAATTCAACTGGAATTCGAACTCGGCTCTCTGAGTTCTCGTTCCGAGCCGATATCCACTACACATCCTCACCACAACGCACATTCATATATCAATGTTATTATTATTATTATTATGAACTATCATTTTGGAAGAGAATATTTCACTGAAATATTTTGAAAAAGTGTAATCAAGGAAATACGAACTTTAAGCAAAATTGTCGCAAATGGCAAACGAAAGAAGACAGTTTAAAAACTAAACCATTTTTTCCATATTTAATCATCATAACCTATAATTTTGGAAGTTCGATCCTCACTGGGTGCCACATATTTCCGGTTTTCCATGGCATATAAAAAGCTACGCTTAGAAAACCAACATAATCTATAATTTTAGAAAGTGTGAAAGTTTCACTGAATAGGTCGAAAATTTTCTTTGCAAGTGATCATTTGAAATCAAGAAAATGCGAACTTTGAGGAAAAACGGTTACAGGATACGGAAAACAGAAAGCGTCAATTTTAAATAATTCACACCCGACGGATGTGGGTTAATCTGAGCTAAGCACTAAAAATTATTTTAAAATAAATAAGTAAAATGTAAAATATGACATTCGAAACAACATCATTGCTAATTAAAGTAAAGGTTATGGAAAACGAAAAATCAAAAATACAGTTTGTTTTTCTTTTTATATATATATTTAAATAAGCCATGTCTCGACACATTACCCATGTGCGTGCACACATCAACGACTGTAAGCTCCACGTGCCACACGAATGAACCCATCTCATTATTTCCCTTGCTCGCTTTCTCAAATATTTTTCTTCATTCTTTATATATATATAATTACTTTCTGTCTCCCGCGTACGTTTCCATCTTTTCTCCTTTCTCGGGTTACGCTCAAAATTAAGTTCGCACACAAACATGAACTCTTGCCTCCTATTTACTCAGGAATCCTTCAATTCAATACCCGCCGAATTGTTTACAATTTGATTCGGCCTATTCAAATCACCCCCATGAGTATTTTTATCATACAATCTTGGTGCTGTGAATTGACACGAACGAAAGGATTTCAACAAGTTGGCTGCTTCTGTTGAACGTTTCGCACGATGCTCCTGGGAAAGGCATGAAACCACAGCTCCCTACTCTGTGCTTCATCGCTACATAACATGTTTTTGTTTTTTTTAATCTGTGGCTGACTGAGAAGAGAATGAGCGAGTCAACGCTTGGACAAACTAAAAACTCCGACTATACATGTCGAAACAGTAGCAACAAAAAAAAGCTGTTACTGTCAATCAGCTTTTTGGTAAAAATCAGTATATTTACTAATACTTCTCAATCCATTTTATATCACTCTCTCTCTCTTTCTCTCTCTCTCTCTCTCTCTCTCTCTCTCTCTCTCTCTCTCTCTTTTAAACCCTCTTTCTTGTCTGCTACATTGTTTTCTTTTTCTTTTCCCACATCACACGCGTATAAAATTAAACAACGGTGAAAATAGATTTAAAATCCCTAAGTTGATATAGTCACTTAGTCACTTATAGTTTTATATTTCATTCTGTCTGTCTGTCTGTCTGTCTGTCTCTCTCTCTCTCTCTCTCTCTATATATATATATATATAAACTATAAAGATATATAGTGATAGGTAGAGAGAGAAAGAGAGTCATAGAAAATATAATATATATATATATATGAGTCTGTATCTATCTCTTTTCATCTATCTATCACACTCTTTCTTTTTCTATTTATCTATTACTCTCTCTCTATATATATTTTTTTTTCTATCACTCTCTTTCTTTGTATTTATCTATCACTACCTCTCTTTCTAGTCTGTATCTATCACTCTCTTTCTCTCTGTATTTACCTATCACTCTTTCTCTTTCTCTCTCTCTCTCTCTCTGTATATCGCTCTCTTTATATATTTATCTATCACTCTCTTTCTATTTGTCACACTCTTTCTCTCTCTATTTATCTATCACTTTCTCTCTATCTATCACTATATCGCTCTATCACCCTCTCTCTATTTTTCTATCACACTCTTTCTCTCTCTATTTATCTATCGCTCTTTCTTTTTAGTCTAAATCTATAACTTTCTTTCTCTCTATTTACCTAACACTCTCTCTCTGTTGCTGACTTTCTTTCTATATTTACCCAACACCCTCTCTCTGTTTATCTATCACTCTGAGTCTCATTCTATTTGTCTCTTTCTCTATTTATCTATCATTCTCTCTCTCTCTCTCTCTCTCTCTCTCTCTCTCTCTCTCTCTCTCTGTTGTCACTCCATTGTTTCCATTTTCTTTCTTTCTCTTTTTGTTTCACCTAAAAAGAAAGGGAGAAAAAGCGTAAAAAAAGATATGAAAAAAAGAAGAAAAAAACGAAAGAAAGAAATAGTAAAAGAAAGAAGTAAAGAAAGAAAAAGAGAAATAAATAATAATGAAATAAAGAAAAAGCGAAAGAACTAGAAAAAAGAGTAAGAAAGGAAGAAAAAAGAGCTGGAGAGAAAGAGAAGGAAAAGAGAGAGCAAAAGAGAAAAAGTAAGAGATAGGGAAGAAGACAAAAAAGAGCAAGAAAGCGAGAGAAAGAAAATGTATGTAGGATTTTTGTGAAAGTTCGCATATAATTCGGTTATAATTCTCTTTCTCTCTTCCTCTATTCCTCTTCTTTTCTTTTCTTTTTTTTTTTTTTTTTTTTTTTTTTTTTTTTTCGGGTCCCATTTTGAATTTCTCTTATTTTCTCACTACTCTCTTTTTCTCTGTCACTCTCTTTCTCTTTTAAGCTCTTTTTTCCGTGTGTTTCATTTTTCTTTTTTTTTCCGTCTCTTTCATTTTAGTAACTACAGTTTTTGTCTTTTCTTTTTAATGTCTTCTCTCTGAATTTCTTTAACATTTCAATTTTCAGTCAAAAGCTCTCTCACGTGCAGACACGTGGGCGCACTTGTTTACCAAATCTCGCTTCTTTTTTTTTTTTTTTTTTTGGCATCAGTCCAAAATGGAGATAAATAAAATAGAAATATCGGGCGGGGGGGGGGGATAGAGAGTTACCGGCTTAAGCAAGAGGAACTTCCCCACTCCAAATCTGATATTTATTTTCATAAGTCGATCGGGCGAAGAACTTTTCAACACCGCCTGGTTAGCTATATTCAACCAATTGTCTTTGTGTAGCGAATCACTTGCCTTGAAAATCAGCATTTTTTGTGTCAGATGCCATTTTACCAGTTTGTAAAATGTCGAAAATATAGGGTTTAATGGCTGGAAAAATTCAATTTCTACCTCGATACCACGAACATCCTCATCTGAAGGGGGTATACTAAAATAGAAGCCAGTATTTTAGGAGTAATGCGTTGAGGTACAGTGGATATCGGCTCGGAATGGGAAATCGGGGATCCGAGTTCGAAATCCAGTTGAATACCTTGCATTCACTAACGCGCAAATACCCTTAGAAAAGGTATTAATCCGTCTCTTTCCTCCAGATATGGGTTAAATAACAGAGCAGATTGGGTTCTATAGGCTTGGCTGGCAAGCTACTGCGGGATAATCTTCTGCCCAATCAGTCATGTCTCTTTCGAGACATGATCGCCCAAAGCGTGTATTACGTATGGCACTTAACTGACTTGAAATGTAGGCCCATGACGCTAGTGGTGATTGGGGGTAGTCGTATGTCAGTAAAGGTTTAACATTCCGATCAATAATCTGTTTTTTATTTTTTTTATTTTTGACCTGATCCCAGATAGCAGTAGAGTGAATGTCTGGAAAAATGATTTTATTCATTTATTTATTTATTTATTTTTTTTTTTTTTTTTATATAAATTTCACGCAATACAAATTGCAAGCCCCATTCAAACTGAAGTTTCCTGACGATCGACTCTAAATGTTCAGGGAAACACCCACGCCGGAGTTTGACCCACAAAGTGCCAGTTCCTGACATAAAAGTACGTAGGAAACAGAGTGGCATCTCTAAATTTCTCCACGCGGATAAAAAATTAATCGAATGTCAGTCATCAACGCCTGTTGAACGTTTCCGTTGACCAAACAGTAGACATGAGCGTTGTTGATCGCTGGGTTGTGGTGCAGTGGATATCGGCTCGGAACAACAAATCGGAGAGCCCAATTCCAGTTGAATTTCTTGCATTCACTTTCGTACAAATACCCTTGGGAAATATATTAATCCGTCTCTTCCCTCCAGATATGGGTTAAATAACAAGACCGATTGGGTTCTATAGCCTTGGCTAGCAACCAGTCTACCGCAGAAAGCAATGGCAACCAACTGCGTGATAATCTTCTGCCCAGTCAGTCATGTCTCTTTCGAGACATGATCGCCTAAATCGTGTATCATGTATGGCACTTAACTGACTGATCGCTGGGTAATGTGTCTAAGGAATGACCAAGAAATGTGTGTGGCAAGGAACTTTTCCAACGGCTCAACTCAGATGTTAGTCCACGAAATGTCAAGTTTTAACATTCATAGTCGGGTAATGTGACTATGCAGAGAAGTAAGGTTTTGAACCTGTAAGTTTGTAATAATGTTCAATCAAATCATCTTATTGTGATCTCTGTAGTTGTAGTGTCGATGGAATTATTTTTGGAGCGTTCCTAGTAAATCAAACTAATTTATAAATGGAACTTTGTCTGTGTGTGTATGTGTCTGTGAGTGTGTGTGTGTCTGTGTGTGTGTGTGGGTCCGTTACCTATAGACTCCGAAACGGCTGAACCGATTTTCTTGAAAATTTACACAGTTGTACTATAAGCGTCTGCGAGCGTTCTTAGCTAGGTTCGTGTCGAGGTACCCCCGATAAATATCGAAAATCGATAATCGAAAAAATCGGGTTATAGAAGGAGTGGTCCGATTTTAATCAAATTTGATACACTCATAGACAAAGACATAAGAAATGATATTCAGAAGTTTCAAAGTTGCAGTTCTTACAATAGTGCAGAAAATCGATAATATATATATATATATATATATATATATATATATATATATATATAAAAGGCTAGATGTTTGTGTGTGTGTCTGTTTATCTGTCTGTATGTCTGTATGTCTGTATTTTTTTCAGCCCTTTTATTTTAGTTTTTGCTTCGGATTTGGCTCTAAGTAGATATAATTGTAGTTCTTAGTCTCAGCCATTATACCATTTACTCAGAGGACTTATTTAGCCTTCAAAATTCAGTTTACGACGAAAAAAATTTATTTGATATCGATACCAGGAAATCAAAATTTGACTTACATCCATTCATTTTTCTTTCAGTCTACGGTTTCGGTTTAACCTTTTAGTCTTTCGTGCCAACGTCCAAAGAGTCTGAGCTCCAGAACCATGGATTAGTTTTAAAGCTTTCATTACACCCGAGCAACGCCGGGCTATACTGCTAATATATATATATGCATTCACTTACGCGCAAATGCCCTTGGGAAAGGTATTAATTCGTTTCTTCCCTCCAGTTATGGGTTAAATCACAGAACGTAATGGCAACATACTGCGGGATAACCTTCTGCTCAGTCAGTAATGTCTCTTTCGAGACATGATCGCCCAAGGGTATATCACATATGGCACTTAACTGACTATTGTCAACGTCGTGACCTGAAAAGGAGGAGTTACCAAATATTAAATGTCAGGGTTTACTTACTTTTTCACATCTTAATTTTTAATTCATATTTTTATTCTGGTTTGATTAAATTTTTTAAAGTGGTTTTAAGTCGTTTAATAAATGATATTTTGTTTGAGATTTGTTAATGATCTGGAAGAAAAAGAGACAAATTTTTGAATGATTATTTAAGAGGTTTGCTTTGCGTAGAGACTATATATATATATTCGAAAATACATTTTCTTCGCAATGGTACATAGATTTTATGAATTTAAGCGTGGCAGTAGACTGGCATCGGGATCTCATCAATTTACACTCGAGTTGGCTAGATGCAACCGTAAGTTCTATGCTAACAGTTTCTTTTCTCGTACTTCTCGCTTGTGAAACACCCTTCCGGTTTTCCAGCCAAATCTGCTAAAATTTAACTGCAATATCAATCGCTATCTACTGTCCTCCTGATTACACTTTTCTCTTTCTGCTCATTATTAATGTTTCTGTTTCTAATTCTTTCACACTTTGTAACCCCTTGCACCTCAGTGGCTTTATTGCCTTGCTTGGCGTGTAACTGATTATACATATAAATATGTGTAGTGTGTGTGTGTGTGTGTGTGTGTATGTACTTTTATCCAAAATTTGGATTAACTCAACACAACTTGGATGTACGTTGTGGTGCAGTGGATATCGACTCGGAACGACAAATCGGGGAGCCGAGTTCGAATTCCAGTTGAATTAATGGCATCTACGTACGCTCAAATACCTTTGGGGAAGGTATTAATCCGTTTATTCCCCCCAGTTACGGCTTAAATAATAAGACAGATTGGGTTTCTATAGCATTGGCTGGCAACCAGTCTACCGAAGAAAGCAATGGCAACCTACTGAGGGATAATCTTCTGCTCGGTTAGTCAAGTCTCTTTCGAGACATGATCGCCCAAAGCGTGTATTACGTATGGCGCCGAACTGACAACGCAACTTATCTCTATGTGCGTTAAACAGCACGCTGATCTTGCAGGCCGTTGACATAGAGTATGATATTTACTAAGCGTTCATTATTTAAGGCATTTTGCCAAATTAAGGATTGGTATCTGTGACTTCCGCTGTCTCGCATGTATCTCTCTCTACCCACTCCACACACATATAAATATGCGCGACCTGCAATATCAGCGGAACAGTTTCAGCAACTGATTAACGGGTATGATGTTTGGGGATTTCATAACCAGGGCGTTGTTAATAACATTCGGTAAATTGTAGCCATGATTGTTCATCGAAAACGAAACGGGAATCAGAAAGAGACAGTTGCTATTTCTAGGGCATAATGAGTAAGAATTGCTTGGAGAATTTAACACTCACATGGCATATTGAAAGCAGGAGGGACGGCTGGAAATAGCGATTAATTTAATTCACAAGCTTGTGCAAATAAACGAAAGAAAAGAGGGTGGTGGTAGGGGAAAGACAGAAATTACTAAGAACTATAAAGGTTAAGAAGCTGGGAGAGCCTAAATCTCACACACCCTGAAGAGACACGGCACAAAAAAGAAGAAACTCTAATAGATGTTTGTTGTATTCCTTCTGGTCCCACGTTTTTTTTTTTGTTTTTTTTGGTTTTTTTTCCGTTTTTATATTTATAATTGATTCCATCAATAAATGATTGAAGTACAATCTCGAGACTAAATGCGTAATTCCTCATTTTTCCATGTTATTCATTTACCCAACATTATTCTGTGCTTTTTTTAATAAATGCCTTCATGGTAATTGTTCAGATAAACTCTTCTCAGTGGTACATAGACTTTATGAATTTAAGCGTGGTAGTAGACTGTCATCGAGATCACATCAATTTACACTAGAGTTGGCTAGATGTTGCCGTAAGTTCTATGCTAACAGTTTCTTTTCTCGTACTTCTCGCTTGTGAAACTCCCTCCCGGTTTTCCAGACAACTTTAATCTGCTAAAATTTAAATGCAATATCAATCGCTAGCTACTGTCCTCTTGATTACTCTTTTCTCTTTCTACTCATTATTAATGTTTCTGTTCCCAATTCTTTCACACTTTGTAACCCCTTGCGTTTTAGTGGCTTTATTACCTTCCTTGGGGTGTTACCGAATTTATATATATATATATGTGTGTGTGTGTGTGTGTGTGTGTGTGTGTGTGTGTGTGTGTGTGTGTGTGTGCGTGTGCGTGCGTGCGTGCGGTGTAGATGTAGATACTCCAAAGGAGTGTCCTGTACATAAAGTGGCAGGATAACTCTCTAGGAGAGCTCTAAATATATATGTGTATAAATACATATAGAGCCAATATATTTAAAAACTAAGACATACACATTATTCCATGATTAAGTGGAAGTGTGGGCCTATTTCAGGCGAACTATCTTCAGCTTCCGTCTCTTAAAATCTTCTGTACAATAAAGACGGATGATGGTTCGCCTGAAATAGGCCCACACTTCCACTTAACCGTGAAATAACGTGTCTGTCTTAATTTATATATATATACTGATTGATTGATTTATTTATTCGGTTTCTGCAGTTGATCAACCACTTGCAGGTTGTTTAAAGGTAAAATATATTTTTAGATTGTAAGAATCTTTTTCTGTTGTGAAAGAAAATAATAATGATTTGTTGATACAAGTATTAGTAATTAACCCATAGCTGGGGAGAGAAGAGGTGGATTCATACCTTTCCCAACGGTATTTGCGTGTAAGTGAATATAATGAACCCAACAGGAATTGAAACTCGTCTCTCCGATTAACAATTCCGAACCATTATTCATTATACTACTCGCACATTCAAGCTTACAGCGCCTGGTATTCCAATGCCACCCATCTAGGACCGTCCAGGATAGATGTTGCTTAACTTTAGTGATCGTACGGGAACCGGTATTTCACCGTGATATGACCGTAAGACGTTATATCATATCTTTCATATTTTAGGGAACTATATTTTAGCAAGGTGGGTGGGGGGAGAATTAACGCTTGCTTATTTGTACCAGTGGTAAAAAATCGGGATTCAGATCATGATTTATATTATTTATTTTACGACTTATCAACCCTTTGTGGGTTATTTAAATCTGAAACATGTTTTGGATTGTAAGAATATGTTTTTCGACTGAATATTACATTAGGAATTTTTTTTTTATTCTGGGCAAAAGTCCTACTATTTAACCCATAGCTTGGTGGAGATGTAAAACTGTTTGTATGTTTGCATACACTAATTATTTGAGCAATAAGAAGTTTTAAGGAAAATGATAGGTAATAGAGCATTTCTACTTAAAATCAAAAAGAAACAATTGATCTTTCTGGAATACATTAGGAAGAAAAGATACTGGGAGAATTTAACACTCCCAGGACACACTGAAGGCACAACGGGCAGATGAAAACAGCCAACCTAATTAGTTTGTGAGAGTGAACATAGAGAGATGATAATGTCTAATGTTACTTCGATTTACAAGGACCAGGGACTTGTGGAGAACCATAATCGATTCTGAAGAGACGGCGCACAAAAGTGTGATGAAACAACAAATTCGAGAAAGTCAATCAGTTAAGTGCCATACGTGATACACGCTTTTGGTGATTATGTCTCGAAAGAGAGAGATGACTGACTGGGCAGAAGATTATCCCGCAGTAGGTTGCCATAGCTTTCTGCGGTAGACTGGTCGCCGGCCAAGGCTACAGAATACCTGTTATTATACCAATAGCTGCAAGGAATAAACGGATTAATACCTTTCCCAAGGGTATTTGCGCGAAAGTGAATGCAAGGAATTTAACTGGAATTCGAACTTAGCTCCCCCGATTCCTCGTTCCGAGTCGATATCCACTGCGCCACGACGCACGTAATTCTCCTCTAAGGAGGTAATAGCAATACCCATTTATAAGGGAAGGGGTAGAGACAGTTTTTCAAGGAACGTAAGTATCTGAGTTTCTAAGTCGCCTGGAAAGTAAGCTAATCTTTCTTTCTTTCTTTCTTCTTTCTTCTCATTCTCTCTTTTCTATTTCTCTATTCCTTTTTTAGGGTCAAAATGTACGCAAATTTTTATACACATAGATAAAATGAGGAAGTGTCAAGTAAAGAAAAAAGAAAGAAAAAGAAAGAAAGCTTAAGACTGAAAGAGAAAATTATAACTAAGATGAAAAGAAAGAAAGAAAGAAAGAAAACTGAAAGTTAAAAGAAAGAAAGATAGCTGAAGAGTGAAAGAAAGAAAAAAGGAAACTAAAGATGAAAAGAAAAAAAATGAATATTAAATGAAAGAAAGAAACCTGAAGATTGAAAGAAAAAAGAAAGAAAGAATGAACGCTAAAGATGGAAAGAAAGAAAACTGAAGATTAAATAACCGAAAAAACAGAAAGAAAACTGAAGTTTGAAAGAAAGAAAGAAAGAAAGAAAGGTGAAGGTTGATAAAAGAAAGAAAACTAAAGAAAGAAAGAAAAAAGAAAGAAGGTTGAAAGAAAGAAAGAAAGCTGAAGAAAGAAAAAAGGCACAAACAAAGCTAAAGAAAGAAAGAAAGCTGAAGAGTGACAGAAAGAAAGAAAGACAGAAATCAGAAGATTGAAAGAAAGAAAGAATAAAGAAAGTTGAAAGAAAAAAAGAAAGAAAAAAGCTGAAAAAAGAAAGAAAAAACAAACAAAGCTAAAGAAGGAAAGAAAGAAAGAAAGCTGAAGAGTGACAGAAAGAAAGAAAGAAAGAAAGAAAGAAAGAATGCTGAAGATTTAAATAAAGAAATTGGAAGAAAGAAAAGAACAAAAAAAGAAAGATAAAAAAAAGAAAGACCTTATCCAAATAAACCCGTGTCATTAGATATCCGTTCTGTCATTCCGTCCAAATTCTCTTGTTCAACATGCCCGTTTATTGGTTACAAAAATAACAATGAAGAACTCTACTAGTTAGTTTCACAGATTTGTTTTTTCTTTTTTGATGTCGTAACGTCAATGCACAAAGTTCAAAGAAGGATGGTCCTCGCTAGAACCTACAGGCAGGCTTCATTCGCCCGAAGCTATTTTTAACCATTGATCGGAGAAAGCGGTTGTTTTACAGCTACCAGTTTAGATATTTCTGAACGGATATGTATGACATCCATATAAATTTTTCGATCTGACGAGGCTATTTAAGAACATGACTCGAGCTTCTAAGTTGATGTTTTGCTTTCGTAGAAATCTGCGGTGTTGTCAGAAACTACCCGAAACGCAGCCTATTCTATGGTCAATTTCTTTATCGCCTATATTGAATTTATTATAACCGGACCATACACCGAGGTATCTGAAATGTTTAATGTACTAACTTTTGTGATGGATTCAGGGTTGGTGCCATCACTGCATTAACTTCAATTCCAGATCATAATTTCTGTTTTGGAAAAGTTTATTTTGTGTCCTGTTTCTTGGAGAGAATGTTGATTTTTTTTGCTCACGGTAATTCTTATTCTATCAGTGAAGACCTATATTACCGGCCATAATTATTAGGCCACCCCAGTGTTTTAAAAAATGACGTATTTCATACTATTTTTTAGTATTTATTGCCAAGTGAATAATTGTCAATGAAAATAGAGTGGTTCTTTTGTTAATATTGCACAATAACATGTGCATCAAATAAATTTATAATTATTTAATAAATTGCAGTTTCATCAATGAAAGAATGAAGAAAATTTAGGGTGATTCGGACGAGTTCATCTTTGCTTCCTTGCCTTGTAAAATTTTGCAAAGTAATAATACCAAAAGAGCCATTCTATTTTCATTTAGAATTATCCACTTGGCAATAAATACTAAAAATAGTATGAAATACATAGTTTCGATCTACAGGGTGCGATGGGTAAATTGTCGCTGTTTGCCTTGTAAAATTTTGCAAAGTAATAATACCAAAAGAGCCATTCTATTTTCATTTAGAATTATCCACTTGGCAATAAATACTAAAAATAGTATGAAATACATAGTTTCGATCTACAGGGTGCGATGGGTAAATTGTCGCTGTTTGCCTTGTAAAATTTTGCAAAGTAATAATAACAAAAGAGCCATTCTATTTTCATTTAGAATTATCCACTTGGCAATAAATACTAAAAATAGTATGAAATACATCATTTCTTCAAAAACAAAATGGGATGGTCTAATAATCATCATTTTTTTTAAAAAAATGGGATGGTCTAATAATCACGGCCGATAGTGTATATCGTCGCTATATTTATCTCATCATCAGTATTTTGGCCCCGGGTGAGGAAGCAAGAACACTGTTTTTCTATTACTAGATTCGTATGGGATGTGGTATAAAAGTCTTACCCGAATCAAAATAAGCCTGATAAAAGCCGGAGAGCGCAACCGCTGAAACGTTGTGATAATATCAATGGTTTTGCTATTTTACGGTTTATTAAAACCTTAGAAAACATATTTTGAATTGTAAGATTTTTTTAAAAATAGTATTGTTTGACTGATACAAATCTTACTAATTAATCCATAGCTGGAGGACGTGGATTAATACTTTTCCCAAGGTTATTTGCGTGTAAGTGAATATAACGAACCCGACTGGAATTGGAACTCGACACTCCGATTTCCAATTCTGGACCATTATCCAATAAACCACTCACACATCCACGCTTACAGCACCTTGTATTCCCAAGCGGTCGCCCATGTAGGTACTGATAATGATTTTCAAATTCTGATTTTTTTAATAAAAATTAACCTGAAGAAGGCAGAGACGGTAAACGTTCTCGACGAAACGAGTTTTTACTGTTTCCTTCCTTTGTCTCATCAGCTTCACAGGAAAATTTAACTAAATTGCATTTTTTTCTTGCATCGATTTAAAATGATGTTCAAACAAATAAATTAAATATGTAGATTGTTAATTCCATTTCGTTAATCTGCGGAGCTTTCCATAACATTGTCAGTTTACATTTGTTTACATTACGATACATTTCAGAGCAGAGATGATTATTTACGAGAAATTGAAAATTGTGTATATAAGGCTTGATTTGACTTCGTTTATACTTTGAAATCATTCGTGGTCGAGTGTTCTAAGACGCACCAAATCAATTGGGAGCTTCCCCTATGTTGTTAGGGGACGCAGGTGCCGAATGACACACACATTTTCCTAATAGAATTTCTCGTCAAAAGGCCGGTAGAAATATATATGTTAACATAGTGTTTAATTACAAACAGAATATCTACTCAAATACGATTTTCGATTAAAAATAATGTTCAAACTAATAAAAATTAAATATATCGGTTGCTAATTCAATTTCGTTAATCTCCGGAACTTTCCGTAAAGTAAATTGTAATTTATTTCTTTATTTCTTTTTCAAACTTTAGCTTTTTAGTTTTTTCTTTTTTTTTTTTTTGTGGGGGGGGGGGTTGTTTTTGTTTTTTCTTTTTTTTTTACTTCCTAAGCATTCGGAATGTATTTACTATATACAAAATAACTAATGATAAAATTAACAAAAACAAATTTGGATTTCGCAACAGTTTATAATGATTTTTTTTTCTTTGTGGTGATTAAAAATACTTTTTTGTGGCGATTCGGGAACAATAGAGGGAAAATGATACTGGTGCCTTTACAAACGTGCGCGATATGGTGACAGGTCTTCATGAAAGAAGCACGTGATCTTCCACGTATCGGGTGGAGTGGGGCATTTAGAAATACCTTTAGTTCGAGTAACCCGGGTCGCTCAGACAGTCTCCGATTGAGGGTGTTCCCAAGCATCTCTCCGGAACTAATAAGTCGCTTTGTCTACCTCATCTTCTAAACTGAGAAAAAAAAAAAAAAAGCCTTTCGATACCCGACCATAATACTCCTACCCTCATCAGACCAGCTCAATAACAGAAATACCTTTGTTATTATTATTGTGTCATTTTCATCATTATTTGATTTCAGCTATGGTCGCATTACTTATCAAGGCAGGTTGTGGTGTGTTGTAAGGGCTCCATTTCATTTGTTTTTCTATCTCCCATAACGTCGCTAGCGTTACATGGACAAAGTTCTTCTTAGTGTGTGCGATGAACTTAGCAAAACAATCTTTTGCAAATCTCTTAAGCTGAGATTTCAAATGATCTTTTAGTGTGTTGTTTTGTTCCTTTTTTATCGTTCCAAGCGCACCTACTATCACTGATACTATTCTTGCTTTTAATTTCCACTTTTTTTTCTATTTCAATTTCCAAATCTATACTTTGATAGTTTTTCAAATTCCTTGGTAGCCATGAACAAGCCATATCAATTGACAGGCAAATTGTTGTTGTTGTTGTTATTATTATGTCATTTTTCATCATATTTCGATTTCTGCTTTGGTCTCACTACCAACCAAGTCTGCGGGGAGACCTAAGGCAGGTAGTGGCGTGTTGTTATGGCTCCATTTCATGTTTTTCTATCTTCCCTATCATCCCTAGCATTACATAGATAAAGTTTTCCTTAGTGTGTGGGCTGTACTTAATAAGACAATTTTTTGTATATCTCTTAAGCTGGTGTTTCCAGGGATTCTTTCAATGTGTTGTTTTGTTCCATTTTTTATCATTCCAAGTGCACCTACTATCACTGGCACAACTCTTGTTTTCAATTTCCACATTTTTTCTATTTCAATTTCCAGGTCTTTATATTTTGACAGTTTTTCAAATTCCTTGATTGCTATGTTACAATCCGCTGGACAAGCCATATCAATTAATAGACAAGTTTTTTCCTTCTGGTTTTTAACAATAATGTCTGGCCCGTTTGCTTGAATTTTTCTGTCTGTGTAGATGGTGTTATTATTATTATTATTATTATTATTATTATTATTATTATTATTCCAGAATTCATCACCGATATTGATTTTTCAGTGAGTGAGGCATGCTTGGTGTTCGAAACATTGGTAAAAGTTTAAGTTTTCGAATGGTGGTTTCCAAAGCAGTTAAACCTACCCGATTATTTGATCAATTGGTATTAACCCCTATCCCTCTGCACAGACCACCATGGACATATCAGTGTACATATAAAGGCACGTTATCGAGACACGAAATTTTTTTAATTAATTCACCCAAAGCAAGTTGATAATGTCACTAAGACGCAAAGGGCTACTGAGAGTGAATGAGAAAGAAAGAAAAAACTTTAGAAGGAGCTGGAAACCTAACCCTAAACAAGGAACGAGAGATAAACCTTTACTCCTGTTCAAAAGACCAGGGAAGAGTGTGAACCGGACGATATCTATTCTTACAGACGATATCTATTCCCGTATTTGTGTGTGGGGGGGAGTGTTTACGATGTTTATCAGCTTGTGTGTGGTCCCCATTGAGAATCGAACACACTTTTGGCTTTCGAAAAACTGGTTTTAGTTAGTACATTAAACACTTTTAAAAAAACAAATTAATCAACTAATTCTACTTATACAGTAATCGAGTCATAGACGTGTCTGAATATATCCATGGGTGAGGGAATAAGAGAGCGGCAACAACATTACATGTTTGTACGTGTCTGCGAAACAAGTGTATGTTGCTAACATACACTATTAGTCATAATTATGATATGCTTACTAGTATAATATAGCTGTGACTATGCGCACACACACACATGGTATAAATGGTTAGCGAGCATATCTCGCTAGAATCATTACAATTGAGTAGTGAGTTCGATTCTCACTAGGTGTCCCTTACTTTCGGCCTTGTGCCATATCTAAGCTATGCTTAGAAAATCACCTCACACAGATCCGTGCCAGGTACGGACAATGTTTCGATGCATATTCGATGTATTTTCATTGGTTAGACTTAAAATGATTTTATTATTTAACATTATTGGCTATTATTCAGTGTTTGAATTCTTTGCGTTGTATTGTCTGTCAAAATAAACTGCAAATTACTGTATGGCTTGTCATCGTGCAAAGAAAGAAAGAAAGAAAGAAAGAAAAAGAAAAATGAAAGAAAGAAAAAAGGTATAAAGAAAGAAAAAGAAAAATGAAAGAAAGAAAAAAGGTATGAAGAAAGAAAAACGGAAAAAAGAAAGAAAGAAAGCGGTAGGTAAATTAAAATAAAAACGGAAAAGAAAGAAAAACAGGTAGGAAAGAAAGAAAGAAAGAAAGAAAGCGGTAGGTAAATTAAAATAAAAACGGAAAAGAAAGAAAAACAGGTAGGAAAGAAAGAAAGAAAGAAAGAAAGAAAGAAAGAAAAAAGAACGAAAGATAAAAGAAAGATAGGTATATTAGAATAAAACGGAAAGGAAAAACAAGAAAGAAAAGAAAAAAAAAAGATAGGTAAATTAAAATAAAAGAAAGAAAGAAAGAAAGAAAAAAGATAGGTAAATAAAAACGGAAAAGAAATGGCTGGTAAAAAAGAAAATAAAAGAAAAAAGATAGGTAAATCAAAATAAAAAAAAACGAAAAGAAAAGACAGAAAAAGACGAGTAAATGAGAAGAAAGAAAAAAGTCAATGAAAAAACAAAATATGGATGAAAATGAAACAAAAAAAGATAAACGAAATGAAAGTTAAATGAAGCGAAAAACGAAAGAAAGTGTGTAGAAAAAAAAGAAAGGTAAGCAAGTGTGTGTGTGTGTGTGTGTGTGTGTGTGTGCGCGCACGCACGTATCTGACTTCATGCTTTCTCATGTCTTTTTTTTGCCTCTATTTTTTGTTTTTTTTATGCTTAATGCTTCTGACATGAGTTTTAAACTCGTTACAGGAATACATCTGACGACGCGTAAGGACCAGAAAAGCTCGCTTTTTTTACACACTGCCGTGGACAAGGATCACGTTTTATTCAACTTCTCCCCCTTCCCTCTTTTTTTATTTTTTTATTTTTTTCTAATTACCAACCTACCCAATCGTTCTTCCATAAAAACAGGAAAAAATTTCAACTCAGCAACAATAACAACGACGACATCATCGACGAAACTACTTGACGGAGTCAATATATTTTTTTAATTTTTTACTATTTTTACCTCAACGAATAAACAACGAGGCTTGCGCCGACAACTCGAATAAATATTGACCACAAGAAAAACAGAAACATAACAACAAGAGAAACACTAAACAACGAAAGAAAAAGAAAAGCATTACTCTTTTTATATATATATATATAGCATCATGTTGCAGTGTCCGGATACGAACAATAATAATAACAATTCCAATCACCATTACAAATACAGTACAAAGTAAGTAAACCTTGACAGTTCTTTTCTTTTTTTTCTTTTTCTTTTTTTCTTTCTTTCTTTCTTTTTTCTTTCTTCTTCTTTCTTTCTTTTTCTTTCTTTCTTAAAATGTTATAAATAATTTTGATTAAAGCGAAATTTCACTCACACTGTTAAATAAATTAAAAACATTTTTTTTACGTCTATTATTGACATAGTACTCGAGTGGTTTTTATAAAATATCCAATCCATTTATCAATTTTATTTTTAAAAAAGAAATAAAATAAAACGTAAACATTACCAACTTCGTGATCTTTAGTAAGCTGCACTTTTTCCGAACAAAAATTCATACTCACACACGTGTTGTATACACACGCCGTTTACAGAAAAAACTCAATTCCTCAAGAGTAATTACATATATATTTGTGTGTGTGTGTGTGTGTGTGTGTTTATTACCGATAAAAGTACAAATTGTCTCATGTTTGAATACTTTTTCTACTTCATTATATTTGAATGCTTTCCCATAATCCATTTTCAAAGTTTTTGTGCAATGTCGATTTCATCGTTTTTCAAATATCGCGTTTTCACGCGTCGAGCGGGTTTAATTTAATGTATTCATAACAACGAAGCAACTTTGATAAATATTGATCACAAAAAAGGAAATAACAAAATAAATACACACACACACACACATACGCACACACACACATATATATAAGTGAACATTGAAGTCAACACTCAGAGGCGACAGACTGTTTCATGCTAAGCGCAATCGTGGCCTGATGAGTGTTGACTTCGATGTTCACTCTTTTATATTTACATACGCTCTATCTCTGTTATTGAGCACTTCATCTTATAAATATAGCACACCTTAAAGTTATTTCTTCACACACACACACACAAACACACACACATATATATATGTCATAGTCGACATTGCAGTAATGGTAAACATACACACACACACACATATAAAATCATATAATTAAATTTGTTTTTCAATTAAAAATACATTGCGACACGGAAATTTCTATGTTTCGAGATTTCTATCTCATCATCAGGCAATGTTAGATCATGGTTGTGAAAATGATTTTCTTGTAAATATAAGAAACAATAATAAGAAACTATAAATAATAAGAAACTAACAAACGTATTTTTTCTTATATTTAAATGAAAACCATTTTCACAACTATGATCTAACATTTCCTGATGATGAGATAGAAATCTCGAAACATAGAAATTTCCGTGTCGCAATGTATTTTTAATTAAAAAACAAATTTAATTACATGGTTATATTATGCTCTACAATATTAATTGCCTTGAGTACTTTTTAAAAAAAAAAAGTAAATGCCAGAGAACTCGGAATTGTAAAAACTGTTGATTCTCTTTACGGGATAATATATATATATATATATATATATATATATATATGTGTGTGTGTGTGTGTGTGTGTGTGTGTGTGTGCCAAACAAGTAAAATACACACACACATGCACACACACATCATAGTCGATATTGCAGTAGTGACAACACAAACGTAATACGATGCGTATATATAGCGATCAAGAAATCGCACACATACACTGTAACACACATATACACACCCACTCAGTAATATGCACTTTTGTCGCTCAAAAACTGCCTGGGTACATGTTGTTTCGGTAATTGTTATCTGGTCGTAGGGTATCTGACGCGTAAGAATTTACTACTAGTTTTTACTTTTCATCACAGTCACGTGGGTCGATACACTCTTCGACGGGCGGAAACAACACTAATATAAAAAATAAATAGGTTCTGACTCGGCTTGAACCCCTCGAGAGGGCCGTCTGTTTTGAAAGACGTTTGAAACGCTTCGGCCGCGTAGTGTTGTGATAAAAAGGAACTTCATGTTGGCTGGAATTTAGAACTAGTAATTTTAAATATGAATTATGAAAATTCTTCGATTTAAAAACAAAAAATAAAAAAAAGATGTTTTTTTTGTTTATTTTTTATGCAGACTAAAAATTAATTTCTTTTAAAAAAATAATGCGTTGCTTATTTCCAATTCTTACAGTTTCAAAAAAGTAAACTGGGCTTAAGAGGAATTGCTGTTGAATATTTTAGTCTAATTTCGATCGTATAAAATGAATAAAATGAAAGAGAGACAGAAAAAAAAACGCGAATGAATACATTCGCAGTCAATTTAAAATTAGTATCGTTTTGTTTACCTTCTTTCTACCCTGTAAAAGAAACGAATTATAAAAAGTTTTAAAAACTGCACTCAGTAATTCTGCAAATCTCCGTAATAAATCAAGGTGTTTACTCAGAAGAACTGAATAATTATCACTTAATGCATTTTTCCAGGCAAGGTAACAGCAACCGTAATTACCCCCCCCCCCCACCCCACCCCCACTAAGGCAGGATGTGACACAAACTGTGCAGAAACTCACATAGGCACTTCGATGAGGTGTAAATGGTTAGCAAGCTTGTTTAACAAGATCAGTTATATAACTGAGTAGTGAGTTCGTCCCTCACTGAGTATCCCATACTTTCGGCCTTGTACAACATCTAAGTTAAGCTTAGAAAATCACGATATATGGGCCGTTGAAAAAAAAATACCCAGTCTTCGTGACCACTGTCACGCTGCCGTCGATAATTAAGACCAACCTCACCTCTCTTAGGGCAATGAAGAAAGTGCTGTCGTAGGGTTGAACTACCCGGCACCAGGGGTTTTCTCCCTTCCGGTCAAAATCGAAATCTGTGCCAGGTGAGTAGCAGCTTTTCTTACGATTACAACGTCAGCCGCTACTGCCGTCACTGCTGCTGCTACAGCTCCTGCTCTTGTTTTTCTTCTCATTATTTTTTTGTCCTTTCTATTTCATTACAGTCCCTTATCGCCTCATTAACCCTGACTGGGGTAAGGCAAGGGCGTAAAGATATGCATTCTGGTGTGAAGCGATACTCAACATTGTATTATGTTGTGTTTATCTTTGCTTTGCAGTAAAACTCTCCTGAGAAGATGAGCAGTTCGATTCATTGCAATGTTTTGAAATTCTTGTAAATAGGAGCTGCTAGGGATCTTAATGTTCTTTATATATATATATATATATATAT